>CM042571.1:14687500-14992500 GCA_023630585.1 Cranoglanis bouderius | reverse complement strand
CTGTCATGACATGACCATTCAACAGCTGGAAACTCATTGATTTATGATGATGTTCACGAGTGTCCTGTTTTTCTTCGTCATGTAAAACCGGTCATTCGAACTATTCAAAGATTTATACTATTGATATTGATACTGATGCTTCTTGTTACTAATTGGCAGGCCTCGAATACACTTAAAATATACTTCAGATCACTCTGACACCTCCTCGTTTACAGCCAATAAAGTCATGAAGTGACACCACACTGTGTTTGTAACTTACTGCTATCATACAGGGACTACAGCACTAGGAGGCGATCCCATGCCAGACTTTTGGAGAATTGTGGCAGATGATGGTGCTTGTCGCTGTATAGCAGTTTCTCTGAACAGATCCCAGAGTGTTCCAACTTGTCAAACCTTTCTCAGATCTAGGACTACTTCTGGATGCAGACACCACTTCACGGCGCATCAGTTACACCATTAGAGTTATTGTTGTTCTCAGCGAGGCTAACTCTGGATGGGGCCACCTGAGGACCTTCTGTGCAAAGAGAGTGCCGTGCAACCTCGTGCCACTGTAATGACTGATATTTCAGAGTTCACCGTGAGGCCAATGTGTGCAAGGGTTAATATGTCCCCAATGGCCTGCTCTTTGGTGGGGAGGACATATAGGCCTGTTGTCCAAATATGGCATGGACATGGAGCCCAGGCACAGTTTGAAGGTCTCAATAAATTCTTCGCATGGAGCCATAGTGAATGCACTGTCAAATACAGTGCTGTGTAGCCCTATCAGGCCTTTTTATCATGGTCAATTATCAGTTCGTAGATGTAAATGGTGAATTATCTATGCATACTGAGGTAAAGTTTGGTGTTCCGCAAGGTTCTGTTTTAGGCCCACTGCTTTTTTCTTTATATACACGTTACCTCTGGGTCAAATTATTCGTAAACATGGAATTAGTTTCCAGTGTTATGCTGATGACACACAGTTGTCTGTTTCAGCAAAGCCAGATGACAGACACCAGTTTAATAAAGTTGAGGAATGTGTAAAGAACATTAGACACTGGATGCTTATTAACTTCCTCTTACTAAATTCTGACTAGACAGAAGAACTTATACTAGGACCACATGCAGCTAGAAGTAAGTTTTCTGATTCCATACAGCAGTAACTCTGGATGGCCTTTCTGTTTCATCATGTGCAGCAGTAAAAGACCTTGGTGTGATTATTGACTCCAGTCTTTCATTTGATGCCCATGTAGATAATATTACTAGGATAGCCTTCTTTCACCTCAGAAATATTGCTAAAATAAGAAATATATTGTCACTACATGATGCAGAAAAATTACTTCATGCTTTTGTCACCTCTAGGTTGGATTATTGTAATGCCTTACTGTCTGGATGTTCCAGTAGGAGCATAAACAAACTCCAGTTAGTCCAGAATGCAGCTGCAAGAGTCCTTACTAGAACCAGAAGATATGACCACATCACCCCTATCTTATCCACACTGCATTGGCTCCCAGTGAAATTTCACACTGATTATAAAATACTACTGTTGACCTATAAAGCACTAAATGGCTTCGTGCCACAGTACCTAAGCGAACTTTTAGTCTTTTATGATCCGCCACGCCTACTTCGATCAAAAGGTGCAGGCTATTTGTTGGTACCTGGAATAGTGAAGGCTACAGCAGGGGGAAGAGCTTTCTCTTACAAAGCCCTGAAGTTATGGAACAGCCTTCCAATTAGTGTTCGGGACTCAGACACAGTCTCAGTGTTTAAGTCCAGGCTGAAAACATATTTGTTTAGTCAAGCTTTTCGTGAATAGTTTTTTTCTTAGGTAAAGGAGCAGATCTAGAGGTCTCACAGGCATAGTGTGTTGTGGTGAACTGGGATGTTTGGATGCTGTCGCCCCACCACTTTCACACGTTCACCCAGGTTTGTCAGTGGTGGGGTGGCTGGCTGCCTTATGTCCCAGGGGGCCCTCATGTCGGTGTTACCTTCTGGCTCTCCCTTTTAGTTATGCTGTCATAGCTAGTCTTGACGGAGTCCCTGCTTTCACTCACGCAAAGTACACTGTCCTTAACCATTATGGGACAATAAGCATACCTAATTTTCTCTCTCTCTCTCTCTCCCTCTCCCCTTCTGTCGAGCTACACATGATACTCCTGAGATGCCAGTGATCCCGACCCCTTCTGCTCTCTGGACCTGCCCGATCCATCCTGATGCCCTACTTCTGGTTGGAGATCTCATCAATTGGAAGTCACATCCTGCTGCTGAGGCCCCACACGGTGCAGCCTAGGGATCATTGGGATTACTGAGGATGTTACCACTTAAAAACCATAAAGATGGCTTTGGACCTCAATTCATATCAACAGTTATGCTATGATGGCTTTAGGACTGCAATTACCACAAACAGTTTTACACTCAAGTCTCCATCAGTGAACAGTGGAGAAGTTCAACAAAACAGACTTCATATAAAAACTGTAATGAATTCTCATGGTTTCACAACTGCTATCTGACCGTGTTGTACTGGTACATTTATAGAAGAGATTTATTTATTTATAAATCGCACTATCCGGTGTTACCCAGATGAGGATGGGTTCCCTTTTGAGTCTGGTTCCTCTCAAGGTTTCTTCCTCATATCGTCTCAGCGAGTTTTTGACCACAGTCACCTCTGGCTGATCATTAGGGATAAATTCAAAAATTTTAAATCTATGTCCTGAATTTATATATTTCTGTAAAGATGCTTTGGGATAATGTCCATTGTTAAAAGCGCTATACAAATAAACTGAACTTGAACTTAAACTTTTAAGAGCATCTACCATGGCAAGTTTACAGCCTCTCAACCGTGTCTGTGAGCTCACAGAGGCTGATCCAGACTTGTCTTCAAGTGTACCCGAGACTGGAGTTGAACATGGAGGTTCAGCAACTAGATCGTTATCAGCATGGATGTATCTCATACTCCTCTGATGACAAACAGGGAAGGTTACTAGTGACTGGACTATAAGAAGGGCTCTGTTGGAAGACATTAGCCTCCAGCTGAGTCATGTCTGCTGCTATATAAGGGTGTTACGGTGTCACGGATTAACAGTTAGTCACGGTGTACCATCTGAGAGGTGCTGACGTTTTCAAAATACCAATTGCCAAGCATTTCCATCCATCCATTCTTTTTTTTTTTTTTTTTGCCCAAACAAGTTCCTTACTCCAATGCAGTCATGCCATGTGCACTTGGGAAAAGCCTGGGAAAAGCCTCTGCTGCCACTCCTAGCATGTTCGTAGCTTTATCATATGTGATGGCTCTCAAACGCACAAAAGAACATAGCATTGTTGACCGTAACTCACGAAAACGACTATCTATTTTGGGTTTATGGCCCGCAAGCTGTCAGAGCAGGGTGCAAACCAGACACTGCTTCCTTAATACGGTCAATGTAGAGAAAATGAGCACATAGCTGGTCCCCTTATTTAGCCTCCTGTGGCTTGTCTTGTAGGCACTGCTTGGTAACCCACTCAGTACAAGGAGAAAGAAGGAGAAGTCCGTAATGTGGAGGGAAAAACCAATTCAAGCCGTGGAGCTGTGTATCAACAGAAATACAGCTATTTTATCAGACTAAACTGAGAACAGTGCATGATATAGCAAGGGAGAACCACTTAACCACATGTGCCACAAGCCTCTTTATGAGTGCTAGCTCAATTGCTAGCAATGACTGCATTAGCAACACATCACCCCAGGTTCTATAGGATAGTAGCAGGAGAAACCAATGAAATGCAAGTCCATTTGTTCAGGATGGAAATATTAGATGCCACATCTACAAAAGAAGTATATACTCTGGCTAGTAGTATGTAGCCACAGTGGTAGCGGTATGCAAGGTGTGGTTAGCAGTTTGTAGCCACAGTGGTGTGTACATTACCTACAGCTCTGACTGTAGTCACACACTGTTAGGTGCATAAGGTGTACCGGTGCGTATAAGGCGAGAGAACACAGAGGAAGATGGCTGTATAACAACGGTAGCTATTTATTGCAAATACTGCTGGGATTTTTCATGCACAAGTCCCTAGAGTTCACACAGAATGGTGCGAAAAACAAAAAACATCCAGCGAGCGACGGTGGAAACGCCTTGTCGATAAGAGAGATCAGAGGCTCACGGGGAGGCTACAGGGACTCAGATAACCACTCTTTACAACCGTGGTGAGCAGAAAAGCATCTCGCGTGGAGATGTAATCAGACCGAAAAGCCGATCGTTTTGGTGAGCTTCAAGAACGAAGGTTTTCTCCTTTCCAGCAGAGACGAGACACCTCAACAGGAACGGACATGACACTGATGACATCTCTGTTGTTAAGAAACGAGAAATGAGGAAACTCTGAAACCCCATGAAACAAATGTCATTCTGACAACAGCGATTCCATATACCACCAACCATTTGGAAATATCTACTGGTTTTACCGCTTACATCCTCAGAGGCACCATGGCTGATGAAGCTGGTAAACGTTTCTCCGGAAATGATATGTATTAAGCTGAACTTTCACTAACCACAACAATAAGATGTTCTCCTGACCTGAATTTTAAACCTTAGACAGAAAAGGGTTTCTGTGAGTGGTGCTAAAGCGGGTCTTCCTGCAGCTTTTGCAAGAAACTGTTGTTGATTTTCAAGCTGAGGATATCAAGGACTAGTGTACAACTTCAGTGAACACACACAAACAAACAAACAAACAAACTTTCATAGTGTCCATGCTTGATGGAAATAAACAAACAAGTTATACTGTTATTGCAGGCTCAAATTCACATTGTAGTCCACTTATTTGAGCTGAATAGTATTTCCAGGTCTGTACAATGAGGTCTTTATGTTTTCATAATATTGCTGAAAGTGTAAATAAAAATCCAAACCGAAACTTACTTTCATTTTGCGCGCGAACCAGATCAAGACAAGAAAGGAGGACCAGCTCAACACACACCGCCCAGAGACGAGACATTTTCCTTTCACATGTACAAGTCTGCAAACCTTCCGCCGCGTCGCTACAGATTTTTTGCCAGTCCGACCATCACAAGCCGCTGCACCTCTCGGGATCTCACACGTCCGACCGCAGCTCGCCTACGGTACGCAGTACTGTACACTGCGCATGCGCGACACCTACTTCCACTTGCACTGCTTCATTTGCTCACTGGAGTCACGTGAGAGGTCCACGGTAATTGCTAAACGCCGCTCAACAGGGGGCGATGTGATGTTCAACCACAAACACTACACGGGCGAAGAAATAGTCATGCGAATTCAATCGGCTCACTATTAAGAGTCGACTCTTTCGATTCCTAAACGGCTCACGTCCATCTTTTTTTTTTTCTTTTTTTTTTTTTTTAAAAGCTACACACTATATGGGCAAAAAAATATCTGGACACCCCTCCAAATGATTGAGTCCAGGTGTTTCAGCCACACCATTCAATTCAAGCACTTTCTCCACAGACCAGGGGTCTTCAATCTTATCCAGAAAGGGCCGCCCTGCTGGAAAAAAAACAAACAATAGAAACCCTCATAGAATTTGTAAATTTGTTTAATGGTTATAATGGGAATTGTATTGGTTTTAATGAAACCGTGGGTCTCTACTGATAATTTGTTGCTGGCATGTCTATAGGTGGCATGTTATGTCTAGTGGATACCATTAAGGACCGGTAATGGTTTTAATGGTTAGCTGATTGTTTGTAACGGTATATGTAATGGAAACCATTTGAATTTCTGTGATGGTTTCACCATCACTGGCACAGGCCAGTGTGGCTGCAGGCTTCTTCTTCTTCTTCTTCTTCATTACAGCCAAATCGGAGGCACATTTAATAGCTGGTTGGAGACTAAGATGAACTGACTAAACAATGAATTAATGAATTCCTGCTTGGTTGGAATAAAAGCCTACAGCCACACAGGACCTTTCTGGATAAGATTAAACACCCAAGCAGTAGACAAAGACAAGCAGTAGAATGGGTCGGCGACTTGAAACGTGGCACTGTCACAAGATGCTACAAGTCAATTCATGAAATTTCCGCCCTGGTCAACTGTAAGTGCTATTATTGTGAAAGGAAAGTGTCAACAACAGCTCAGCCACAAAGCGGTAGACCATGCAAACTTACAAAGCAGTGCCACTGAGTGCTAAATTGGGTAGCTCTGTGTGCTCAAAACTGCCTCTGGAAGCAACTTCAGCACAAGACCTGTGTGTCAGGAGCCTAAAGAAATGGGTTTCCATCCCTGAGCAGCTGTACACAAGACTAAGAACACTATGCACAATGCCAAGCATCATCTGGAGTGGTGTAAATGACCACCACTGGACTCTGGAGCAGTGGAAACTTGTTCTCTGGAGAGATGAATCACACTTCACTATCTGGCAGTCTGATGGACGAATCTGTGTTTGGTGGATTACAGAAGAACGCTACCTAATGGAATGGTGGGATAGTGGAGGACAGATCATTTTTCAGGGTTTGAGCCCCTTAGTTCCAGTGAAGGGTAATGTTAATGTTAATGCTACAGCATACAAAGACATTTTAGACGATGTTATGCTTATACAGTTAACACAGAGCACAAAGTGAGCTCTATGAAGACATGGTTTGACGAGTTTGGTGTGGGAGAACTTGAGTGTCCCGCACAGAGCCCTGACCTCAACCCCACTGAACACCTTTGGGATGAACTGGAACTGGAGCCTCCTTACCCAGCATCAGTGCCTGACCTCACTAATGCTCCTGTAGCTGAATGAACACAAATCTTCACAAATACACTCCAAAATCTTGTAGAAAGCCTTCCCAGAAGAATGGAGGCTGATAGCCACAAAGGAGAGAGCAACTCCATATTAATGCCCATGGTTTTGGAATGGGATTTCCATTGGGAAATAGGGTCAAATAGGTCTGATGGTCAGGTGTCTACATACTTTTGGCCATATAGTGTAGGGTTTTTTTTTGTTTGTTTTTTTTTGGTCTTTGCGTAAATCGATCCATTAAATCCTTCTGTAAAATCTTATAGCATCTGATTAGCCTAACATTACACTTTAGATTGTGTTTGTATGATGTAAATGACAAGAGGTCCAGCTGGGTATGAATATGAATGTGTTTTTATTAATGCTTTGTCTGCAATAAACTTTTGTTTAACCTCCAAATACACTACATTACCACACTACATTAGACATTATAACAAGCAACACGTGTTAAATCTCTACGAAGTGCCAAACTACGTGGATAACGTTCAACGGACGCTTTTTAATGTAGTTGTGAGTCGACTCCGGAAATGTTCACCTAAAAGATCCAGTTCAAAGAGTCGACTCGTTCGCGAATGACACAAAAAACAGACAATATGGCGGACAGGCTAACGCAGCTCCAGGATGCGGTCAACTCCGTAAGACAATATTTGTATTTTAGGTTACTATTCAGTTCAGCAGGATGGGTTTCAATGGTCGGAATTGACATTTTAATAGTTATGTGATGTTGTAAACACAATTTTAGCAGAGCAAAGTCGATATTTACTGGCAAAACTAGTCTTGAATTGTTCCCACTGATAACATCACAACATGATAGTGATGTGTTACTGTGCATCAGCTACTGCAGTGATGTTGGGGGTTTTAGACACTCTGTGGTCTTATTGGACACTTAGAAAATACTTTGTTGGTACAGTTAGTAATTATAGGTCGTCCATAACTTGTTAGACTGATTCTCAGCCCAACAGTGATATTGTGGTGCTTAAAAACACACAACCATGTCACTACCATGTCAGTGTCACTGCTGGGTTGAGAACCACGAAAATAACATCAACATGACTTTCTGTTATGTTTCATTGTAAAGTTGTTTGTTACATATTAAGAAATATTAAAGCTATGAAACAGCTGTTGGATGTTTTTTAAAGCTTATACTGTTGTACATGCCTGGGTTGTTGTAGTTGGCCGATCAGTTCTGTAATGCCATCGGAGTGCTGCAGCAGTGCGCCCCGCCCGCTTCCTTCAGCAACATCCAGACCGTCATCAACAAGGATCAGCCGTCAAACCCCACGGAAGGTAAAGACATCCACATCACACCTCCACAGCTGTGCATCACTTACCGTGTATTCAGCTAACGGGATGTCGAAACTAAACTGCTCGGTGTCTCGTGCCACAGAGTACGCACAGCTTTTCGCCGCGCTGATCGCAAGAACGGCTAAAGATGTCGATGTCCTGATCGACTCTTTGCCCAGTGAAGAATCCACAGCTGCTCTACAGGTATTATTAGCATTATCTCTGACTCGGTGTTGAGGTAAAGTGTCACATGACTTATATAACAGATCTTTCAGCGCCTCTTCTCTGTTCATTTCCTTAAGCAGAAAGAAAGTGCTCCTGATTAACAAATTAATGAAGTCATTGAGACGCAAATGATCTCTTCATTTGTGAAGAGCAGCCGTTAGAGAATGGCTTTTCGTTAAAAATGACTAACATTCAGAAAAATGACAAATTGCTTGTTGGTCTGTTTGCTGAACACCTGCTTGTTTTTCCCTCCTTCGTCCTTTCACCAGGCCGCTAGTCTGAGGCAGCTAGAGGAGGAGAACCATGAAGCGGCAGCTCGGCTGGAAGAGGTGGTGTACAGAGGAGATTTACTGCTGGAGAAGATACAGAGCGCCCTGGCCGATATTGCGCAATCGCAACTACGCACGCGCAGTGGTACATCCAGCCAACCTGCAGCCACTGAACCCTGACTTCCAGCATTAAACCATGGACAATATATAATGTACACAGCAGGGATTTTTCTATTCCGTGTTCATTTGAGATCAGCCTGTACAGTCTGTCACTCATGATTGAGAGTCCTTTCACTTTCTGGAGTTGTTTGTGTTCTAGCCTCTCACACGCAACCACGGGAAGACACAAATGTTACGATGTCGTGGTCCCTGTATGATAACCATCACATGGATCAATATGAACATGAACCTGGAATAGTCTGAGGTGTTAATGTTCACCGAATATGCACCATAAGGTGGGGGGGAAAAAAAGCTCAAGGCTCTGGAAGTTTTCCTTTATGTAAGATAGTGCGAGTTTTTCTATTTTGTATAATGTACAAGTATTCTAAAATGAACATTAAAAACACAGTTTAAATGTACATTTTTGTTTGCATTCAATTTCTTTATGAAATCATTGTCTAAGCTCAAACTTCTTGCAGCCGGAGACCCCCCTCAGTACAGATTTTCTTTTTTGTGTGCAATAATATTGTGTGTATTGAAGCTTTTTATTCCTGAGCTTCACACCAACAGAATACATGAGGTCCATGTCATTTATAGACAACTTGAGATTTGGATTTTATTATATTAAAAACATAACTTTGATACTGATGGGTTGTGATTTCCACGGCTGTAACTACATTTAAAAAGAAAAATCATGCACCCCACTTTGAGAACCACTACGTTGTAAAATGGACTGCTGAAATTATTTTAGCTAAATGTTAACCCTAGAAAAGAGGAATAATAAATATAGCTGCGAGTATGGGGTCCAAGCACTCTCCAAATATCACCCCCAGTGGCCAGTTCTGGCCCAGTCACGTGCAACAATAAAGAGATCATAGATTAACATACTTTTCACGTTTTGTGAGGACCGCTCAATGCTAATCATGTGAAACGCCTGCTGAAATCTGATTGGCCGGTGGCAGCCATGTTCTTGCAGTAATCCAGTCACGATAAATCGAGTTACAGTTTAGCACGAGGATGCAGCACACAAAATTTTCAGCACAATCAGACTTCCCGTGAACTTAACCCCGGCCAAACCTTGCAGCCCTCCTCTGAACCCTGTACTGAAAATGCCTTTCACGTGGAACCAGTCCTGAGTTGCATGGAGTCGCACAAAACGCAAAAGTTTGAGCAGTTTGATTAAACCAAGTTCCGCCCCACTAGGATTGATTGGCAGGTGGTACCAATATTGTTTCCAAATTTCAACACGTATTTTATAATCATTGAGTTTTAGACTCGAGGTCGAAAATGACGTAATGCTGCGTTCGACTTAGCTTGGAAGTGAGACGTCGGAGCTCAGGAATGACGTGGGGAAGAAACATGGACACCTCCGTGTTTGTGTTTTGAGAGCTAGCCAGCTAACTGTGAGGAGTGTTGTATATTTTTCTCCTCAAAACAGTGACCTGTACAGTCAGTGTTATAGATTTAACAAGTGAATCTGTCGGTATGTCGATGGATCTAAAGCTAATGCTTAAGAAGTGCTGCTGTGTTTACTGTTCGTGCCGTGAGCGGCCATGTTGATTTGACGTCACTTGCTGAACTCGGGGTTGAGGAGAAGTTTCCTTTGGTGACTTTGATTTGTCCAAATTACCTCTTAAATTGTCTGCATTTCATCAACAAGTTCTCCTGTGTTGGAAATTAGCATTTTCTCACAACTTTAGTCCACACAAAACTTGTATTTGGAACCATCGTTTTATTTTGCACCATAACAAATCTTTATTTTATGAAAACTGGTTTCAATATAACATTTTTTCCCTATTGGACATGATGGACAATTATGGTAATGTTCTCAATTACACTGATTTTTGTTTAAAACGTGGATTTGTATGTCATGTTGTAAATGCCATACCAAAAAAAAACATGGTATTATTATTAAAAGGGATTCTTTCACATTACTCTGTAACATTCTCTCTCCCGTCTCCTGGTCCGGGTGAATTGTTTATTAGAGATCATAAATGTAACAACAAATATATTAGAAGTGTCTTCATTGATAAACTTCATCCAAATAGAATTAAACAATATTATATTTTCAAAGACTTTAAACCCAAAGAGGTGAAGGAAATGAGAATTAATTATCTTACCTTTCCAAGTCTCCCTAAAGTAAAATAACTTCATTTTAATATAATAAATGATATATACCCATCTAAAGAATTTCTCAAATGAAAATTTAATATTGGAGAAAACTCTGTGAATCTGATATTGAAACCACTGAACATATTTTTTTTTTATTGTAATTACTCAGAGTTGTTTTGGACTCAGTTGTGCAGTAAAATGTCATGTATAATTACATGTGTAAATCCCCTTGAATACAAAAAAAATTCAGTTTGGTGTGCTTAAGGAAGATTGTTCACAACATTACTTGGTTTACAACCTTTTTGAAGTTGCTAAATACTTCATTCATAAAGGCAGATTTCTGAAAACCTCCATCCTTTCCTCACTTTTCTAATGAACTTCAAATGTTTGCTGCTTCTCTTGATGCCCTTTCAGATGAAGAAGCCACTCCAGCTGCCAGTTTCTTCAGTGAGCTGAGTGCCTATAACTCCTTACTACCCCTTGTAAGAATGTACTTTTCTACAAATGCTCTTTATTATTATTTTAACTGTATTTAAATTCATTTAATTATTTTTATTATTATTTATTTACTTTTATGTTGCTCTTCATTGCCTTTCGTGATTGTACATTTAATGTAAAACTTCACTGTGACATATTGTAATTGCAACTATGTCTGCCTTTGAGAGTTGTTAATTGTTAATATTGTTTGTTCAATGAATATTTTGTATGTACACTTGTTTATTTGCTATTAAAAATGTATTTAAATAAATAAATAAATAAATAAATAAATAAATAAAATCTGTGCTGTTCGGAGGGCGTTACCGCCTCAGAGCTGATGACGTTTGAACACATGTAAACAAAATGGCGGCGCCTGTTCGGCTGTTCGGTGTTGCGGGAGGGCATCTGGTTAAGAATCTGCTGAAAACATGTCCAGTCACACAGGTAAACATTAAAATAAAAATAAAAAAAAGTACAATGAGAAGTAGGTAAATAGCTGTAGCGAACATGTCGTACAGGTCTGTGCTCAGTTCGGTGTGTGGCTAGGTGAAGGTTTGGAAGCTAACAGTGGAGCTAATGTGAAGTTACCATGACATAAACTTTGAGCTTATATTCGATAGCTGCATGTTTAAATGTTAGGCTAGCTCATGGCTAACGTGCTGTTATGGCTTGTTATGAGTGATTTTATATATATATATATATATATATATATATATATATATATATATATATATATATATATATATATATAATATCTATGCCATGTATACATTGTTATATTTTTAGTTGTCATTATTTATTTTATTTTATTTTATTCTTACTTTATTTCTTATGTGTATTTTTGTGCCTTGTCTTTTATGTATTCTGCTGGAACACTCAAATTTCTCAATAAAGTTTTATTTTATTTTAGAGGTTTCGTCAGCGGGCCACACAAGCTGCAGCTCAAGTATCGCTCAATGTCCCCGAGACGAAGTTAACCACGCTGACCAATGGCCTCAGAGTGGCGTCTGAAGATTCGGGACTGCCGACCTGCACGGTAATCAGTGTGGTCAACACGGTGTTTCATTATCCTCTTACTACTGTAGAGCTAAAAGATATAAAGTTAATTACTTACCCCACTGCTCTCCTATAACCAACGACGGAGACAGGTGCAGCGAAGGTTAAAGTGTGTTTTAATGTATGATTTAAATATCTGACTCCATTTAATTGATTATCTGACTCCATTAGAGTAATCTTCTAGTTAGTGCTAGAAGTGTTAGCACTCAGTGTTCTACTGATATTTACTCCTGAGCAGCTTCGAGCGAAGCTTTCATTAAAATGACGTTCCTACGTCAGAGACTTTCATGTAGCTTCTTTATTAAACCATTATGTTGTTAGCTCAGAGGTTTCTATCAGCGTGCAAGCCTAGGCCTTTCCTATCTTACTTGTCAGAGGTTCTATTTAAACTTGCAAGTATTAGCCTTTACTTTTGGCTTGTCAGAGGTTGACCTTAAACGTGTCTAACGTATTATACACTTTTAGTTTAAGAAGCTATTCTTAATAAGAATACCAAACATAGGCACAGAGTGTTTAGAAATAGGAAAACAAATGGATTTAATACGAGATCACAATTAAAAGATACATAAAATAGAGATGAGAGTAATTTACAGGATTACAGTCAGCGTCACGGACCGAGGAAGCAGGATGGAAAAGCATCTGTTGCAAAAGGCCCTTCGGATGTTACAAGCCTCCCTGATGTTATAAGCTTCTGATGTTATAAGCTTTTCCTTTCTCTCTACCAAGCAGATCCTCTTATACCCTTGACCCTCATTGAAATGTATAGTGACCAGGATACCAAATGGAGATGAAACCATGTGTTTTAGGGCAGGGTTCTCTCACTTTAAGGAACTGTATGTTAATTAAGTTCCCGAGAATGAGTTCATGCAAACCAGTGGGTGCCTGTGTGTGTGTGTGTGTGTGTGTGTGTGTGTGTGTGTGTGTGTGTGTGTGTGTGTGTGTGTGTGTGTGTGTGTGTGTGTGTGTGTGTGTGTGTGTGTGTGTGTGTGTGTGTGTAACGAGCACATATTACAACATATATTGTAAATGTTATTTCCTAAACTATATGATATTTATGATATCACCACATCGTTCACCATGAACTATGGATACAAATGACACCAAACATGCCCTGAGGAATACTGTAATTAAACACAGTTTAAATGACCAGTTTTAGTTCACCTGGTGTCTCTGAAACACATTCCTGATCATTTTAACCTTAATCACATTACTGCCACAATTTTAGAAATCTCCTACACTATCATCATCATCCAATGTTCAGTCTCGTTCAGTGTCAGCTACACTACATGTCCAAACGTTTGTGGACACCTCACCATCACATCATCCCATCCCATTCCATTCCAGATGTATTCCTCCTTTTCTCCACTCTTCTGGGAAGGCTTTCCACTAGATTTGTGGGGATTTGTGTTCATTCAGCTACAAAAGCATTAGTGAGGTTGAGCTCAGGCACTGATATTGGGTGAGGAGGCTCCAGTTCCAGTTCATCCCAAAGGGATGAACCCCAGTGGGGTTGAGATCAGGGCCCTGAAGAGTTCTTCCACTCCAACCTTAACACACCAGGTCTTCATGAAGCTCGCTTTGTGCACAGGGGCGTTGTCATGCTGGAACAGGTTTGGGCTTCTTAGGTCCAGTGAAGGGAAATTGTAAAGACATCCTATACAGCTGTGTGCTTCTAGTTTTGTGGAAACAGTTTTGGAAATATGGGTGTGAAGGTAAGGTGTCCACAAACTTTTGGCCATATCGTGTATGTTAAGACCTTTTTAAAAAATTCATTCGAACTGATAAAGCCCTTTGGATGAGGGTCATGTTGTCTCTTTTGATTATACCATCCTGTAGCTTTGACTTTCTGCTGCTGTACATTAGGGTTTTTAATGTTTAATGTCGCTGCAGGTGGGTCTGTGGATCGATGCTGGGAGTCGGTACGAGAACGACAGGAACAATGGCACAGCCCACTTCCTGGAGCACATGGCCTTTAAGGTGAGAGAACGTTACTCAATGTGCAATACATGAACAGAGCAGGAGCATGAGCTCAATTCAAGTGTGTGAGATCTCATTTTGTAAACCTTTTACTTTTGTGTGTTTTACAGGGTACCAGGAAGCGTTCCCAGCTAGACCTGGAGCTTGAGATAGAGAACATGGGAGCCCACTTGAATGCCTATACTTCCAGAGAGCAGACAGTATATTACGCCAAAGCCTTTTCTAAAGACCTTCCCAGAGGTACGATAGCACTTCCATAACAATTATGATGATAATAATAATAATAATAAGAAGAAGAAGACAAAGGACTGTGAGGTGTTATGATGTCACCTAAAGCTGTTTATATGAGCTAATAAAAGAAAACACTAGCGCACGGACACTTTCTGCATGTACACATTCAATCCTTAACTGTTCATGAGCACCCAGATAGTTTAAATAAATTTAGTTCAAAGCTCAAAAGGTTGTTGTTGTTTTTTTTTGGCTTGTTTTTGGTGAAGGCCTGCTTGGTCTGTGTCTGTCCTGTCCGCAGCCGTTGAGATTCTCGCTGACATCATCCAGAACAGCATGCTGGGGGAAGCAGAGATTGAGCGAGAGCGTGGCGTCATCCTTCGAGAGATGCAGGAAGTGGAGACCAACCTACAGGAAGTCGTCTTTGACTACCTGCATGCTACGGCGTACCAGGACACCGCTTTAGGAAGAACCATCCTCGGACCTGCAGAGAACATCAGGTACGTAATGCCTGAACACGTTCTACAGAGGGCTGTGGGGTTGAGGGGATTAGAATCCAGACGTGTCGCGGTATTGATGAGTCTGTCGAAGCTTTTAGTGACGTTAGTGTTCGTAGCTAAGCATGCCTGGTGTGTTTTACAGAACTATAAACAGAGCAGACCTTGTGGAGTATATTACAACTCACTACAAGGGGCCAAGGATCGTGCTGGCTGCAGCTGGAGGTAAACACACACACACACACACACACACACACACACACACACACACACACACACACACAGCTTACTAACACTACAATGTGCAGTGTTTATTGCAACAAAAAAAGGAACAAAACTTTTTAGAAGGCTTATTTTGTGCACTTTGTTAAATCCTAATTTTTTTTTTCAGGAGTGTCCCACAGTGAACTAATAGATTTGGCTAAATACCACTTTGGAAAGCTTTCAGCCAGGTACAGGGACGAGGCACCAGCATTACCCCCTTGCAAATTCACTGGAAGTGAGGTAATATAATACATATAAACAGTGACACTTACAGGCATCGGGGCTCATTTATAGATATTTTAGTAAAGTTATGTGTAAAAGTTTGCATAAAAAGATCTAAGTTTCTGAAACCTGCGTATTCCAGTCACACCTAAATTACCAGGTGTGTGCACGGCAGAGCCGATTTGCATTTGGTGACGCCCACAAAACTCCATTAAAGGTAAAGCTCACAGAGCTGAAATGACGAGTAAACGGCCGAAAAGACTTTTCACGGCGGTAGAAGTGGAACTTACGGTCTCCTCCGAAACTATTGGAACAGCAAGGCCGATTCATTTGATGAGCGATTGGAGGGGGGAGGGAGGGTGGGTATTTAAACAAAAATAACAATTTACACCGATCATCCTGTTCAAAAGTTTACACCCCCCTGTCTCTTAATGTACCGTGTTGCCTTCTTGAGCATCGGGTGAACGTTTGCACCTTCTGTAATAGTCGTGTACGAGTCGCTCAGTTGTCCTCAGTGTGAAAAGACGGATCTCAACATCATATAGTTTTGATGCAAAGAATGTGCAGGACCTGGAGGATTTTTCTGAAGAACAGTGGGCGGTTTAACTGCTCAGGACAAACAAGGGACTCGTGAACAACCATCACAAAACATAAAAACAGTCGATCATCCAGGTAACGACACACAGGATTAATAATCAAGCGTAATGTAAACTTTTGAACTGGTTCATTTGGGTAAATTCAGTTATTATTGTGTCTTGTGGACTATATGTAAACTATTTTGTAATTAACATTTTGCAGATTCTGCAAGGCGTATGTAAACTTGTGATCTCAACTGTACTTGTGATCACTTTTTTTCCTACAGCTTCCACCATTTTCTTGTTTGATTATTATTATTATTATTATTATTATTTTTAAAACAGATTCGAGTCGGGGATAATAAGATGCCACTGGCTCACATAGCGATTGCCGTGGAGGCAGTGGGTTGGTCTCACCCTGACACTATCCCTCTCATGGTGGCCAACACGCTTATCGGGAACTGGGACCGCTCTTTCGGTGGCGGTGTGGTCAGTATTTCCACCATGCATTGTTTAGGATTAGGAAAACAATTTTCAAGGATTAGGTCTCAACTTAACTTGTTGTTCTCCCTCAGAATCTGTCCAGTAGACTGGCCCAGATGGCGTGTCAGGGGAACCTGTGCCACAGCTTCCAGTCGTTTAACACCTGCTACACAGACACCGGGCTGTGGGGAATCTACACCGTGTGCGAGCCGAACACGATCAGCGACATGGTGCACTTCACACAGCTGGAATGGTGAGTGATTCATACAGTATTGTGTATTTTGAGCATTAATGGCTTACCTACATTTAAATGTGTGTGTGTGTGTTGACAGGATGTCTCTGTGCACAAGTGTGACGGAGAGTGAAGTAGCAAGAGCAAAGAATCTCCTGAAGACCAACATGCTGCTTCATTTAGACGGTGAGTCTGCTTCTGTGATCACAGACACAGCGTTTGAGCTACAGGATTAGAAGGGCTTCGAACGGGTTTCGGAGAGGCGGAGAAACACGGACACCGGTTGAGCTTCGGTGTATTTGGATTATAATATAACGCCTTTTGGCTTTTTCGCATGCAGGTTCCACACCCATCTGCGAGGACATCGGGAGGCAGATGTTGTGCTACGGGCGTAGAATTCCACTGCATGAACTGGAGGCCAGGATAGATGTAAGACTACATGCTAATATAAATACATTTCCTACAAATAAATAAATAAAGCTCCTAAATTTGTCTTGTTCTCTTCTTTCACCCGTCTCTCTACACCAAGGCCATAGACGCAAACACCATCAAGGAAGTGTGTACTAAATACATCTACAACAAAGCTCCAGCAATCGCAGCCGTCGGTATGTACTTTTTTTTTTTTGACGCTGTAGTGACTTCAACGTTCTGTTGCTTTGACTCCTTTCTAACGGGTCGATTGTATTCTTGGACCCTGGTCTACTTTACAGGCATGGTTTTTCCATTCAAACCAACCGTAATACATTAACTGCCTCAATTACCACCTGAGATTTCAAGCAGACTACCTTTTAAGTGCAACTTTTGCTTGTTGAAAAACATTTTTCAGCTCTTGCTGCTGTTTTAAGTTATGCAGCCTTATCTCTAAACATTCTTGGGTTGGAGGCCAGGAAACTTATTGTGACCCTGATATTTCCACCACGAATGCCTGGTTGGGAAACAGTGATTTTTAGACTAATAAGGCACCGAGAGGCAGAGGGTAGTGCTGTCGCTTCACCGCTCCAGGGTCCCTGGTTCGATCCTGAACTCAGGTTCCTGCATGTTCTCCCCATGGCGGTGGGTTTCCTCCAACCTTGGATGGCGAATTGGCGCTAAATGGCCCCTAGATGTGAATGATGGTGTTCTGTAGCATGTTCCCGATCGTGCCCTATCAGAGCATGACGATTGGCAGGAATTCATTTGCATGAACAGCAGTTTAGGAAAACGGTGGTTTTGTGTCTCGGAGAAAGCGCACACTAACGCGTCAACCTTTCAGATACAAAGGACGGAGCAAGCGAACATTAACATCCTATAAATCTAATGCAGCACGGTGATCACTGAGGTTTTTAAAATACCGCGCGTCGTGTGCGTGAGTTCTGTTTAATTAATACATCAATACAATGTGTTTCAGGGCCTATTGATGAGCTTGCAGACTACAACCAGATCAAGAGTGGGATGTACTGGCTACGAACCTGAGAGAGACGAGGAGAGCGTCACATAGATTACAAACCAGGAGTATTTATGGAGTCTGTGCATTTTTTTTTTTCTGTTTTATTATAAAATAAAGAACAACACAATAACATTAAAAGAACATGAGGCTAGGTGAGTGTGTGTGTGTGTGTGTGAGTGTGTGTGTGTGCGTGCATGTGTGGTTGTTTCTTGCACTTTTTGCTGTCATTTTTTACTCTTGGCAGCAACCTGTTCCTGGGCAGCTTTCTTCGCTTTAATCATTTCCACGAGTTCCTGTGACAGACAGAAACGATTTGATCGTTAATAAAGGGTTAATATAATGTCGTGCTTCAATAACGTGACCCTTCCAGGCGCTCAGTCTCGCTCTAAAACGGAACGCTTACTTTGTATCTCTTCATACAGTCTTTCTTGGTACGTCCAGGCACAGTGGCAGCGATTTTGTCCCACCTCTCAGGTGTGTTAACAGGGTAGGTCTTCAGCGCCTGCTCGAGGAGCTTTTGCTCCTCCGTAGTCCAGGGAGCAGAATTAGTGTCACTGGCTGATCCTAATGAGATGAGACGGAGTAAACGATATTTAATTAATTCACAGCAGTACGTTATGAATGCAAAACCTGGAAGAGAACGACTTGTGATGCCACAGTTTAGCAAACACGGGGTCCAGAAGCACATGCATTCCAGTACTCGGGGTTTGTGGCAGCCAGTGAGATTCTGCGCCGAGACGTCAGAAGAAACTCACCTTCAAACCTCTCTGAAGGCATGGCGTTGTCTACGGTCGGAGGAACGGCAGAATGCTCTTTCTTAAACTTCTCAAAAGCCTTTTTGTTCACTTCTTCCTTCTGGTGAGGGTCTAGGGGTAGAAAGAAACATTAAATAATATGATCTGCTCTTCAAACAAACGGTGACGTCATCAACCCTGCGTTCGTGTAAACGGAACTCACCGAGTTTTTGTAGAGTCTTGGCCTTATTGATGACGTCTTTGGCGGTTCTTTTGATGCCGCTACCTGAGTGCAAGTTCATGTAGTTGGCGATTACTTCCCACCTACAGAACAGGACAGAGCCCAACTGTAACGCACTACAACAACGGCACCATGGGACTGCATTTGTGATTGTGATTGTGTGTGTGTGTGTGTGTGTGTGTGTGTATCTAACCTGGCGTTGGTTCCAGCAGGAAACAGGTTAACAGCTTTGATAAGCAGCTGTAGATCCTCCTCGTTCCAGCCTTTGCCCCCTCCGCTTCCGGCGTTGGTGTTTTCCGAGCTGCGCGCCGCCTGCTGCGTCTTCACCTCGGCCTCTCGCTCGCGCTGCAGCTGCGCGTTCACTTCCTGCACCTACACAACACACACTCGTAGTGAATCTCAGTTGTTTGCACGTGTAGAGTTCAGGCCCAAAGGTCACATACTCCGAGGCTAAAGATACTCGATCCCAGTTTTTCACACCTCCACACGTTTCATGTTACTGTACATTTCTTTTAGCAAGTCAGACCAGGGCGTCTACTTTGTCCACATCAGAGGTCATTTTAAAACAGTTGATTAGAGACTCATTTATTTCAGCTTTCAGTGGGTGAAATGTTTACCTTCACCATGTTTACCGTCTCTTTACACAAGATTCCAGAAATTCATGTAATGACTTTTACAAGCTTCTGATTGGTCAATTTTCATAATTATTTGGTAGAGCACCCTGTGGCTGTATTTAGAGCCAGTACCTTATTGCCCTCGATACCATGGGAGGATCCAAGCGACTCGGCCACCACAAGTCTCTGAGTCTGGTTCCTCCTTAGGAGAAATTTCTAAACAACTGTAGCTACCCGTACGAGCGTCTGTACAAACAACTGTATGCAAATATAAAAAATATTTTAGGACCACACAGATATTGCATCATTAAGTAAGGACAGCCAGGAATGAATGAACTTCGTTTTGAAAGGTTCAGCTGAACCCCAAGATAACAAGAGGAACTGGTGACAGAGTTGGAGGCATCAGGTTCCAAAGCATGAGCATCCACCATCTTCTGTGCAAGGAAGAAGTCCCTACTCTAAGCCAGAGAGGAGTTTGCAGGCCGGTTTTGCACCAGCCTTTTGGAGGCGTGTTCTCTGGTCAGCGGAAACAAACCTTTAACGGTTAGGCCATAAAAAGAGTGAGGCTTTTAATCTGAAGAACACCATCCCAACTGTGAAGCACGGGGGTGGCAGCATCATGTTGTGGGGGGTGTATCACTGGAAAAGAGACTGATGGACTTTAGAGAATAGATTGCACCATGAGGAAGGAGGATTATCTAGAAATAGTGAAGAAACACCTCAAGGGTTTTCCAGCAGGACAATGATCCTAATCAAACCTCCTAAGATGTAACAAAATGGTTTAAAGACAACAAAGTGAAAATATCAGATTGGCCATCACAAAGCCCTGACCTGAATCCTATAGGAAATTTGTGGATTGAACTGAAAATGTGTGTGTGAGTGAGGAGGCCCACAAACCTGAGTTACTGGTTTAGTTACCTGACTGAGTGACACCAGTTCTGTCAGAAGGAATGGGCAACAAAATCCACCATAGTTTTGTGAGTTCAAGTAAAGTGATTAAAACGCAACGACACCAAATACTAACAAAGTGATTGTAAATTTTTGACCCACTGAAAATCGAAGTAGTAAATAAACATCAAAATGTTTTTTTCTAAATAAATGCTTATAATGATGTGATTTGTTCCGTCTGTATATTTATTTATGCCTAGACGGAGGGAATTTATACAACTTTGTTTGTTTACAGCGTTGGTGCTCCTCTTCTCTGGGCTTACCTGTTTTTCTATGGCGGCTCTGCTCTCCTCCTTGCTGCCTGAAGCTAAAAGTTCATTTAACGTCTGTAAGCTAGAAAACGAAAGTAAAAATGAATCCATTGCACACGTTTAGTTGCTCACGTTTAAATTGCGCAGTAAAAATAAACTGCTTCATCTCAGACCAGTGCATCCACTGTGAAAGGATATTATAAAACAGAACTACCTTATAAGCTCTAGTCGATCGCATAACTTCTCAACGTCTTCCATCATCTTCACGCTCTCCACCTCGCTGTCCGCAAAGTAATTACAGTTCTGGAAAAAACGAGAAAAGACTGGTTAATGCTCCTATAAAGAAAAAACATAACTTTAAAGTGGCGATCTGCGGGGTCCAAGCACCCTTCGCAAATATCGCCCCCAATCAGTTACAGTTTAGCATCCTGATACAGCACACCAAATTTCAGCTCAACGGCTCCCGAGAAAGGGGTGTTTGAAATTAACCCCTCCCCCTATGGATGACCACACCCTAACCTTAGCACACGGCCTCAGGATCTAGTCCTGAAAAAGGTTGTTTTGTGTGCGAGTCCATTTAATGTTTCACGAGTCACGGCTGTTGGAGGAAATTAAGCTGCGCCCAACTAGAACTGATTGGTGTGTGGCGGCCATTTTGTTTACAAATCTCATGCGTTTGGTCATGTCGCTGCCTCACAGCTCCCGGAATAGGCTCCGGATCCACTGTGACCCTGAGCAGGATGAAGCGGTTTCTGAAAGGGAGGGAGAGCGATGCAGCGGAAAACCTACGACCAGCTCAGGAAAGTAGGTTTTGCATATTATTGTATATTTGAGTGGGTGGGGCTAAATGGTCCAAAAGGCTCATTTTAATGGTTTCAGCCAAAAAGAACCAGGAGAAAAACCAAACATTCACAAGAGACATCCTCATTTTTAAGTGCAAAAACCTGAACAGCACCCCCTTCTGGTCAATTTGAGTGAAACTGCATCAGATTTCATGAGACAGCTCAGTATTAACCCTGTCAAATGCCTGCTGAAAGCTGATTGGCTGATGGCCAATCCTCAAAATTCCACTTACAGCTTGAGCAAACGTATAATTCCTGAGAAACAGATATCTTAACTCCGCCCATTAGGTATTACCACGCCCCAAATTTTCCCCACGTCCTCAGGATGGTGTCTTGAGGATACGTGCAACCAATCATTCCAGCTGTTTGAGTAAATTAGACTAATCCTGGCTAGAATTGACTGGCACGTGGCGGCCATGTTGACGTTATTGAGGTTCAGACCCGGTAGTTTAACACCAACTTTGTGAAGACTTCGTGTTTGGACCCCTAACAAGACTTTAGACAGCTGAAAGCGGGGTCTCTCGAACCTTGCACGTTGTCCTGAGTTTCTGTCTCTCTTTCTTGATTGCTTTCTTCTGTGCCTCTTTCTCTTTCTTGGCCTGCTGGGCCGCCTGTTTGGCCTCCTCTTCCTCCTTCTCTCTGGCCAGCCGAGCTGCCTCCCTCTCCGCCTGGCGAGCCTGCAGTGCGCAAAAAACCGTCACATCGCATAAGACGTACTGTATATTTTATATTGACATAAATAGAAATGATCTTTAACTTTACCACAATTTAAAATCCCTTTAAGAGATGAATAAGGCTCAGTAAGAGTCAGATATTCGATATAACTGACCCGCTCCTTTTCCTCTTGCTCCTTCTTTTTGGCTTCGGCTTTGGCCTTCTTCTCCGATTCCTTCCTGGCTTTCTCCTCCTCTTTAAACTTCTTTATCCTCGGGTCACAGCTGTAGGCCGTATCTACGACACATCAGGTGAAACACAGTAAGAATATCTCCAGTATAGTGTAAAAGGTCCTGCAATCAATATTATTATGACTGAGCTGCCTTGGTGATGGTGATGATGATGATGATGATGATGACGGCTATGACTGAAACCGATGTTCTGAGAAAGAGCCAGTAATCAGCAACTAAAATACTTTAATCTTATCTGAACTTAACACCTGTCTCCTATGTATGACCACGCCCCAACATTTGGCCACGCCCTCAGAATCTTTTCCCATTTCTTTTCAATCCGTGCAACCAATCATGAGCCACACCGTACCTACGAGAGTTCGTATCCTGTTCATTTCTTCTTTTTTCCTTTGAGCTCGTGACGCACGGTTCTGCTTCTCGATCCATCTTCGTTCGTCTCGACTGGTGAAGAAAAAAAAAAAAAGGGCAAGAAAAAGAAAGCTAAATGATCGTACTTAAATGTGATGGGTTATAGCTTGTGAGACGCAAAAAATAAATAAGTAATAATAATAATAATAATAATAATAATAATAATTTGTTACCACTCAGCTTTTTCTTTCTCCTCTTCATCCAAGTATGAAAACTCTCTCCATGAATCAAAGCTGTACCTTCAAAACAGAAATAATATCGGAAATTAACATCGGCACTAATATGGTGTTAAATATAAACTAATGGACGTGGAGAACGGGACTATAACGAGCGTCTGTGTGAAAAAGTGAATAAAATTCTTCCCAGCAGTGTATTACTGATCTAATATTAGCCATTAGTCATGAGGAGACAGTAATAATTTACACTTACGGGAGTACACGGAACTTAAATGTATTTCAGAACCATTGTTTAAAAATAAAACGTCGCAAAAAAAATTTTTTTATATTTATTTTTTCCATTTCAATTCATTCTGCGTATTTAATAACAAATATTACCAAAAAGCAGCTTTACACTACTTTTGTATGTGGATTTTTACAAATATTACTTTTATATATTACTATAATTTAATTATTTTAATAATCTGAAAATATAATGACGGAGTAAAAATTTATTTTGCGGTAATGTTTCAAGAGGGCATATCTCACTACTTATATACCTTTCATGCATATAAAACACAGGTCAAACTGTGTACTTTAATAATAATAATAATAATAATAATAATAACTTTCAAAGTATGTCCTATTATCACTAACACACTGCCAGTTCGTTTTGTTCGGCTGAAGTGAAAACTGAGGATTTGGCAACATTCCTTCCATCTCTCCTGATATTTAAAGTCCCCGTGAGGTGCCTTGAAACACGCAGCGTTATTCGACGTGTCGACGTAATTTCCACTGAAACAGGAAGTCAGGGCGGGACATATCGAGTGGCTCCTCCTCCTTTTTAAATAGCCAATAGCGTTTAACTTACCTCACTGCCCGGGTTAAGCCGTAATTGACAGCTAGTACCATGGATTTTTATAATGTCGGGGGCGGGACACTTCAGATTCTAGAGAGCGTTTGATTGGACGGAAAATCTGATGAGAAGCTGAAGTTCAGAACGACGTCATTGATATTGTTGATCCGTATCGGCGGTGGAGGGAGACTGTACATTTTCAGTGCGTGTATCTTCTAAATGCGAATTTTGTCATTGTTTTGGAGCGCAGTAGCTTATAGAGGACCTTAAGGCTGACATGTTCATACCAAAAGCCACAAAAGTTTGTTTTCGGTTTTGTTTTCATGGGGACTTTAAGGATCACATCTTCAGGTATCGTGTACACACAACTCACCAAAAAGAATAGAAATTATCCACTTCCTCGAACGAGGAGTCCATGGACCCGAAGTTGGGGACGTGCTTTTTAGTGGACCACCTGTCAATCACACGCGAGAAGCAATTTAATACGCTGACAAAAACACATCACAATTCTCGATGGTGTTACGATACACATTATGTACCATGATATACAGGTTTACTCAGGGCTCACAGCTGAGTCCAGTCAGTTTGTAATGTAATATATATATATATATATATATATATATATATATATATATATATATATATATATATATATATATATATATATATACACACACACACACACACACACACACACACATATACACACATACATATATACTAAGAAGTACCATGATATCAATCATCTCTGAAAAGCATATTGTGACATAATTTCTCACAGTATCGACAGTGAATCGTCTCGCCGCCCAGCTGTAGCTGGTATTCAGTGATGTTAGGATTTTTAGCGTAGAACGGAGATCGTAATTAACTGACCTGGCGTTGCGCTCAAACACAGGCGCGAACACGTCGAAGAATTTCTCTTTGCCTTCTGCCTTGGAGGGCACCGCGTTGTCGAAGGTGGGGTCCACGCTGTCGAACGCTCGTCTCTTCACGGGGTCCGACAGGATCTCTATTGCTGCAATCACATTCACAAAGCAGTGTTGTTGCTGGAGAAAGCTGCAGTGCGGTGAACACAGCAAGCACAGCGCTTCAGCTCGAGCAGGCCGAGGAAGACCAACCTTTAGTTATGCAGGTGAAATAATCGTTGTCTCCTTTCACGATCTGCTCGCCTGCTGCTTTCCTCTTGTCCGGGTGATGTTTCAGCACCATTGCTTTATCTGCAGAGAGGTCAGGAACAATCGTCTTACATAATTACGCCAGGAGTAACCTTTTACTTAGCATCGGTCTGTTGAACAGGAACAACTTACGAGCAGCTTTGATCTGTTTCTGGGTTGCCTTGTACCTCATATGAGCTAAACCCAGTACAGCATAGTGATCCTGATTCTGTTAGAGAGAGAGAGAGAGAGAGAGAGAAGAACCTCAAATCATACAGGTGACAGGATACACAGGAAATAATACTGGCTCTTTAATGTCCTCATCTACACAGAAATACCTCTCCGTATGTTTTACTTAGCCTGAATAATTCAAGTGTTGCTTCTATTTTCTCCTTTATTAAGTGTACTAGGTAGGTACTAAATAGCATGCATCAGTTCTTCCCCCCCCCCCCCCCCTCATGGCAGCACCTTCCAGTCTTTGGGGTCCAGTGTTTTCAGCAGGGGATATTCCTCAAGCTGGAACTCCTCATCTGCTTCCTCCTCGGAGAGCTCCTCTTCCTCCTCCAGCTCCTGGAACGAAGCGGATACATTTCGATCCCTGCGCTTCAGAAAGGCTTCGAACCAGCGGCCTACCGGCTCTACCTGCACCTGCACAGACCCTGCGAGTGTGAGAGAGAAAAGGTGTGTGAGAGAGAGACGGAGAGAGAACGAATTGTGAATCAATTAGTATTCCATCAAACCTAACAGTTAAACACTGAAGCCATTAAAACCTGATAACAGACAACAGTTATATATAAGAGAGAGAGAGAGAGAGAGAGAGAGAGAGAGAGAGAGAGAGAGAGAGAGAGAGAGAGAGAGAGAGAGAGAGAGAGAGAGAGAGAGCTGCACATGCTCAGAAACCAACTGATCACATTTCACTGGACACACAGCTTATTCACTTATTTCTAATTTACCTCACTGTATTTATTTTATGGCGTTAACGTGCATAATTATTGTAACCTTTATACTTTTGTTCTACACTGGCACCTTGCATTTTGTCACTTTATTTATTTTTTACTTTTATTGTTGTTTTTGTAATTATTACTTTTTAAAAAAAAATTCTATTCTTCTTGTTTTTTTATTTAATTATTTATTTATTTATTTATTTGTTTTTTAAATTCTCCTTTCTTATCTATACTGATGCTTTGGCAACATTGTATGTAAACAATCATGACAATAACGCACTTCAAAATTGAAAATGAAAAATTGAGAGAGTGAAAGAGAGAGAGAGAGAGAGAGAGAGAGAGAGAGAAAGGGACGAGAGAGTGAGAATGTGAGCGAGAGGACGTGAGAGAGAGTGAGAGAGCGAAAGAGGGAGCGAGAGCACGAGAAAGTGAGACAGGGTGAGACAACGAGCAAGAAAGAGAGAGACGAGAGAAAGAGATATGAGAGAGAGAGATGCGAGAGTGAAAAAGAGATGTGAGAGAGTGAGTGAGAGACAGCGAAAGGCAAAAAACCCCACAGAATCACAGTGTTCTCCGCACACTGTGGGTAACACCAGTCTTCCAGGACCTGTTAAAGGGGCATTAGGGCAGATTTTGGCCAGATTAAGTCTCTAATGATGAAGTAGGAGGAGGTGAAAAAGATTTGAATGATTTATGAGCTATAAGCTGTGGTATTACAACGCTAGCTGAGGGCGGAGCAAAAGTGCTAAGGGGCGTGTCTATAAGATGACGTACAGGAGGCGCATCCAAACACAAACTCGCTTTCCGGACCAGAAGTCGGTTTTTCAAGTGGGTTTCCTCAGCCATGTAATACTTCTACGCTGATGTCGTGGCTTAAATGATTAGTTTTGAAATGATCTCTACATACTTCCCCATGTTATTTGTATCAGTAAGAAATAACTTTCTACTGCACCTTTAATGTGGAGATAATCCTATATTTTACTATAAGACCTTTAACATCTCTGACCTCTTAAAATATAAATATAACATGTAACAATATGAAAAAAGATTGTATTCTGAAGTATTTTGAGACAACTGCGTGTGTGTTGTATAAAGTTGTTATATAAGTATATAAATATAATACAATATGTAATGTGCACTTGGTCGACTTTCAAACGACTCCGTGCTGTCCACCTAGTGCACTAGATAGAGTGCAGACGCGTCGGTGTGTAGTGCACTTGTACAGGGAGTACTGAACAATTTGGGTTTAAACCACAAGTAAATCTTTGTCTAAGTAGCCTGTTCTGTAGCTACAGGAAGTTTGCAGTATTGATAAAGCTGGAATGGTGTCGGGTTTGGACAGTGTGAAGGCAGTTCGGTTCTCCCTGACATTAACGCATTACCTAGCACTGCTGAGCACACAGCTAACGAGCTAAGCGGCTAATGTGCGTGTCACACTCTCTCTGAGCACTTTACTGTGATGTGTCTTACCGGCGGTGGTGTTACACACCAGTGTAACCTGTCCTTCCAGCGCCTCTTTCAGCATGTTTACTCCCTCACACGCCACCATAAGAGTCAGGAGTTATATCAGCGTTATTACTGCTCCGCGGTGCCGGGAAGTGCTCGCCTCCCACATGGGCCTGTTGCTGCTGCAGCTGTTGTCCCACACTCACACACTGCCGCTCTACCGGCCAGGCGCCGCCGTACCACACCGATTCCCTTCCGGACACGCGCACGGCTCAGAACATTAGTTCCGCATAGAAAATACTGCATTGGAGTCGAGGCCGTCACTCGTAATTCACCAAAAAAAACAAAAAACAAAACTATGACATACGGAAAACCCAAAGAATACATCATTTACAGCATTTCAGCTCGGAATTCCTACTCACGAACCCCTCAACTCCGAGCTGTTCAGCAAATGACGTCAAATCAACATGGCCGCTCACAGCATCAACAGTAAACACAGCACCTTCAAATGAGTTATACTGTATACACAAGCATCAGCTTATTTAGATCAATCAACATGCAGACAAATTCACTTGTTAAATCTATAACACTGACTATAACACAGTTCATTATCACCCAGAAGAGGATGGGTTTCCTCTTGAGCTCTCTCAACCCTCAATAGAAACCCTCAGAGAATTTTTAAATTAGTTAAATTGAGAGTTGTATTGGTTTTAATGGAAACTGTAATGGTCCCTGTGGGTCTCTACTGGTAACTTGTTGCCTTCTATTGGTGGCATGTTTTGTCTAGTGGATACCATTAAGGACCTACGTCCTTAAAACTTCCTACTCCGTAATGGAAACCATTTGGAAATGGTTTTAATGGTTAACAGCTGATGGTTTGTCGTGGTATTTGTAGTGGAGACCATTCGAATGTCTGTGATGGTTTCTGTTGTTGTTTTTCAGCAGGGAATGTTTCTTTTTCATGTCCTCTCAGAGAGATTTTCCTTGACACCGTCGCCTCTGGCTTGCGCATTAGGAATAAATCTCAATCTATATCTGTAAAGCTGCTTTGTGACAGTGACCAATGGTAAAAGTTCTATATACTGTAAACAAAATCAAATTGAATTCAATTTTAATTGTATTTTATATATTAATTTGGAACACAACAATTGCACCTGGCGGAGACAGATAAACAAGCATTATATAAGAGTGCATCAAAGCAGCATCACATTACAATTAAGGCAATAGTTTACACATTGTTAGTAATAAAATGTTAGTAAAAAAAATTAACTTTTTTGCTTTCTTATTTGTTATACATTTCAAATTATTAAAATATGTATATTAATCCATCCATTTTCTGTACCACTTATCCTACGCAGGGTCGCGGGGAGCCTGGAGCCTATCCCAGGGATCTCGGGGCACAAGGTGGGGGACACCTTGGACAGGGTCCCAACCTATCACAGGGCACAACTGCACACACACGCACACACTACGGACAATTTGAACGTTTGTTCATGAATTTTTCTTGCATAGTTACTGGGCTGTTGTTTTCTTATTGTAAAGTGTTACCATTCACGCTGTGGAACCATTCATACTGTGGAAAAATATGTGGCCAATTCAGTGCATTTAAAGATATGATGTTAGCTGAGCACTGGAATCCTGTGTTTAGTAAATCTCTGTATAGACATGTATGTTTTGCTGTATGCTTTATGACATAATGCATACAGAAATGAATTTTAGATGCACGTTATGCCGCTCAATTAAAGCTTACTTGTGTGTACATTTGATTCTGCACGATTCCCAGAACGGGAAAGAGCCCGAGGTTGTACGAAGGCTCGATGTAACACAAACACGGCCACGCCTAAAATCCTGCGACTGTTAACAGTCAACGTCAGGTTATAGCAGAGATACGGAGATATATCAGTACAAAAAAGATACCGATCAGAGCCTTTAATTCCTTTATTCAAGTTATTCCCTATAAGTACGAGTCCTTTCAAAATACAATACAATACATCTGCAGTCAGATTAAAATATCCCTCAGTACATAAAAGAACAGAGAAACTGTTAACCAGACTGCATTAAGAGAAAGATGACTGAGTCCCCAAACATAGTCTGGGCTCAAGTACATCCTAATAACTGACCTTGGAAAAATAAACGTAAACCAAACTGCATTTACAGCCAACTAGACCATCTGCATTTCTCCAGTTCTTATGTGAAATGTTGTCAATTACACTAGAAATATGAAGTACTGCCTTCACTGTGATTTTTGTATGGCTTATGCAAAAAATGCCTGACTGTATAACCCAGACATGATAATGTTATTCTTCCATGGTGAAGCCCTCAGAGAAAAACATACACATCCCAAAGAGCCGAGATCATTCTTCTATGTTCTGAGGTCTGTGTGATGTACGTAATTGTGGATCTGTGACCGAGCGGAGGAGCGTCCGGGCCGTTTCCTTCTGGAACTTTTTAACAGGGACCTTTTCCAGGCCACACACACACACACACACACACACACACACACACACACACACACACGAGGTCACGGTCAAGAGGTGACGACTTTGTGATTTGTGCAAGGAAATGAAAAATGGGAAAACTCAACTAGTTCCGAAGGAAATCTGGCCTGGCAGTCCAGAACGACAGGAAGTACTTTAGGCGTATTTTAAGAGAACAATCCTAATCTATCATATCCCTGAAAGTTTGGCACTAGAGAGGCATTTTTACATTCACAAGCATGACAGATTCATATACTAAACACACACAGAACCACATGTATTCCACATTTACCCAACATACAAGTCTCAGAGTGAGGTTTTTTTTGTAGTAAATACAACATCCAGTTGATCAAAGTGAGTGTTGGTGTCTTTTTTAGCAGCATCATTCAGGTAGCTGTAGGAGTTAAAGATGCACAGAAATTTCAGCAGAATATTTTACGCTGAAAACATGTCAAGAACAGTCACAAAAATGCTGAAAAGGTTGACCAAAAGGTTCCGCTGTGTCCATTTTTTAAGTTTAAATACAGCCTCGTATCACAATAAAAATAATCACTGACACGGAGACTTTGGTTAGACAGGATTTCTCTAAACATTAAACATGACCTTGGGCTTTGTAGGTGTAATTGTTTAACTGCAAACGTCAGGGCTTGTTTGCAGTGAACTGAGGTCAAATTTTAACCCACTATCTGGATGGGAAACTTGTGGGCAAATCATTACCCGATCTGATTTGCCCCCCATTTTCTCACACATACATATACACTCCGTCACATTTTATATATGGAGCCAAACAGCACTTTCAAGTTATTTGCATTGAGGAGAAAAAAAAAAATTCTTTATCATCATTACTTTTTACTTTGTTTTTCTCAAAAAAGAAAACGCAAAATAAATTATCAAACTGTATGTGATGGTCAAAAAGAAAAAGAAAAACGCTCAGGGTGTCCTAATTTTTAGGTTTCAGGTTCCAACCATTTATTTTGGTGCATCAGTAGGAAATCTGGATAGTTAGAAAATGAAAAACTAGAATAGATATTCAAACGTCGGGACAATGGAGAGCAAATGAGCATCATGAACATCACAAAAAGGTGGCGCGTTGACCCCATTCCATCATTTCCTCACTGACACACGTCACGCTCCAGAAGCCTGTCTGAGAAGTCATGAGGAGACCAGCATTGGTTCTGGACTGGTTGATTAAATCAGGTCTACAGTTAAGAGTTTATTTTTAAAATCATGGTCATAATCATAAAAATAGAAGAAAGAAAAAGAAGTAATAGAAAAGATTTCATCAAAAGTTAATGCATTTGTTTCCACTTAAAAACCTTAACAATAATGTTCACTTCTTTAGAACATTTACAAACATTGTTTAGTAACTACGAATGGCCTCAGTCAGAGGACGAGAAATTGAACTGATATTTATTTCTATATTGAATTATATGACTTCTGCCATTTACATTACTTGGACAATTTTGTCATTTGAGACAAGTGGGTGATGATTTTAGCGGTTTGCTAAACCAGTGGTCATAAGCTGTCGTTACCCGTTAGCCTCATAGCGTTAGTGCAAATCTAACGGCACGAAAACATTTCTTGGCTGATCTTCTACCTTAGAGACACAGGAAATTTCAGGGCCATGATATGATTATTCCCTGATCTATGCCTTAATACTCAACACTCTCTGATCACGTAGCAACATGATGCACGATTCTTTTAGACGCCCCTGCAAGTAAAATTCTGACTGTCTCGCTCCAGACTGGTGTTAAAGGGGATAGCAATTAAAGGGATGATTTGTTCAGTTAAAATGAGGTTTCCTGTTCATTTTACTGGATCAATGTAGCAAATAATAGATTAAACAGAGAGCAGGCCTAAGACAAGAACAAGAAAGTACCAACATGTGACAATTTTCCATTTCTCTCCCAGTTAAAGGTGCAGTTTGTAATGTTTAAAAGTGTTTCCGGAATAACATATGACATATGTTGGAAAAACATTGCTACACAATAGATCTGGTTAGATTCTTCATTACAGGCTTCCATTTATATTTTTTCTGGCCCAGAGCCGAGCTTCTTAGCTCTGTCCCCTTTTCCTTAAAAATGACATATGGCTCCTTTAAAAACCGCAGGCACCAATTCCAAAGAACAATTTCCATAATCCCCAGGATATGCAGGAGTCATCCGGGGAGTTGAGGTCACGTGACCGGTCACAGTTTTTAATTCGGTCTGCGAAGCCGACGGACGTGTAGCGTGATTCACAGCCGTGGAGATAGTGAATAATAAAAGCAAGTGACAGATGAATCCTAAAAAGAACCGCGGTAACAAACCGGACGTTAAAGAAAACAACAACAACAACAAAAAAACACTACGGTTTTAAGGCATTTTTTAACCCAGTCCTTGCAGCAAAAAGCACTTTTTAAAATCCTGGACGATTCAGGGGTCCAGGAACACGTCCATGTCCGTGTCCAAGTGTGTGTGTGTGTGTGTGTGTGTGTGTGTGTGTGTGTGTGTGTACAGATCCAGAGATCTGAGCCTGGAGGGAATGCACGTGAGAGGAAAAAAAAGAAAACGAGCGAGCAGTCCTATCTGCATGCTGCGGCACGGGCCGTGTTGTCGTTGGGAGGTGGAGGAGGCAGGAGGATGTTGCCGTTGTTGCTGGTGGTGCAGCTGAGCTGAAGGTGTCTCAGGTACTCTGCATGGACAGGCTTGTGGCTCTGCAGGATCTTTATAGCCTCTTCCACCGGGAACCACTCTCGCTTTCGGCCTGCAGAGGGAGACACAGCACACGGCAGAACGTAAATATAAGTCAACGCCGCATACGACTTAACCTCTTCACTCCGACCTCCAACTAGGAAAAAACAAAGATAACGCCCCCTCAACTCGGAATTCCTATAAGGTTCTCCTCAACCCCGAGTTCAGCAAGTGACGTCAATTCTACATGTTAACGGTAAACAGACACTGTTTTGACTCATCACAGTCAGCTGTTAGCTTGTTGCTTACAAAAGGTGGACTGTTCGTGTTATTCTTCACTCACAGCAAGACGGCACATGAAATCTGAATGTTTAACACTCACAGCAAGCGCAAATCTGTTAAAGAGTTGTGTAAACTCACCGATATTGACGGAGTCTTCCCATGCTTCCAGAGTCTCAGTCACCGTCAGGACATACACGTACGTGCGATGTTTCCTGTCCTGATTATGCTGCACAAAACCATAATCAGAAATGTTGTTTATTATTATTATTATTATTATTATTATTATTATTATTATTGCACTGCAATGTGTTCTCAGAGCAGAACGCATGATGGTGGCTAAAACATTTGTGCTAATGATGAAAAGATAGTAAGAAAGGTCAGAACATTGAGTAAACTGCAGAGTAGAGGCTCACCTCAAACACACCCAGGAGGCGACCCAGTTTCCCCTTCACTCCAGCCTAGAACGAAAAGATTCACTTCAGAGAATTATAAACTTTATAAAAGAAATGTATAAAGTCATATGAAAAGAAAAGAACAACATGCTACATCTAATTGTTTTTTTTTCCCCCCCAAGACAGTAACATATTGTGACCCACTGTAAATTATTCATTCAACTCCACCCTAATTCCTGACCAACACTCAACCCAGGCTGTAGTTTACCAAGAAATATCAAAGAAAAAGCCCAATCAACCGGTGACGTCAAATCAACATGGCCGCTCGCGGCGTTTACACTCAACACATTTCAAAATCGACATGACAGAGAAATGTATCCCACAGATACAACATTTCAACACATGGATCAATGGCGGATTTTAAAGACAAACAGCGCCATCTAGCGGGCGATAAAGATATTGTTAAACATAATATAATAGATATTGTCAAAGTTATTCCTTTTAACATCGTTGTTTTTGGAGATATGAGGTTGCCATCGCACATGGTAACATACTGTAGTGTCCTCTTTGTGTGTGGTACAGAACAAGTCCACAGGTTAATGTTCCATTCATTTATAGACACAAGAAATATGTGCAACAGTTGTCAATTCACCGATATGTAAATACTCCGGCCAATTTTTATTCGATTCCTTATTGCTTATCACCCTATAGGGAGACATGTATCCCACACATATGTACCACAGTTCAAGTCAATCGGACCTACGGTTCATGAGGAGAAGATTTTTGGGCAAATTTTCAATGTACGGGAAAATCTATCATGGTGGACTTTATGGGTCCCAATGGCTTTTTTGTTCCCCATGAGAAATAAAGCATGTACACCAATCTTCAGATATTTTGGACTTATGGGGTGGTAGGAAAATCACGTAGACTTTGGGTGTGGCCTGTAGCGCCACCTATGGGCGCATGTGGGCTATTTGTGGTGTGGGAGTTACTCGTGGCCTGTAGTATCAATGTGCCAAATTTCAAAACTTTTTACCGTTCAGATCTTGAGTTATTGGGCACTTCAGGGAGATAAGGAGAATAATAATAATAATAATAATAATAAGAAGAAGAAGAAGAAGAAGCAGCAGAAGTAGAAGAATCCTAATGATAGCGACCCACCTCTTCATAAACCTCCCTCACTGCTGCGCCGCACGGCTCTTCCTCTGGTTCCATTCCTCCTCCTGGAACGATCCACTGATCCGGATGACGACTGCTGCTCACCAGCAACACCTGCCAAATGAGTCGGCTTGTTACCAGGGAATGCTTGACTTTAAAAAGAAAGACGTGTTGAAAGAGACAAAGATTTTATGAAACCGTGACAAAGATTTTAAGAAATTTCGAACTTTGTTGTGTGTCTGAAAAAAATGGTAGAGTGTCCATCCAGGCATGTAGAAGAAAGATCATATAATTTATATTAGGCATGTTTGAATAAGACCGATATCAGTCTCCTCCATGCACATAAGTCATGCACAGCTTGTGGTTTCAACCCATTCGTTCCTTCCCTCTGGCTAGTCTGTTACCTATAACTCCGTCTCGATAGTAAAAACACACAACAATCTGAATTTCCATTTACTGAAAAGCCTGCATGACTGGAATTTTCCCTCTTCACGCCATGCTGCACGGCCATTACCTAAAATACAAATTCGTCATTTTCCTTTTCCCATGTGGCTCAGGTGTGAACCTCAACCAACAACTGGAAATGTGCCTGTAGTGCTGTTTATTGTAATCATGCAGCATGTTCAAGACAAATCACCGCTCACTCACTCACTCACTCTCTCACTCACTCACTCTCTCACTCTCTCACTCTCTCACTCTCACTCTCACTCTCTCACTCTCACTCTCTCACTCTCTCTCTCTCTCTCTCTCTCTCTCTCTCTCTCTCTCTCTCGCCTAGGTGATGGAGTAAATAAAAAAAGCTTTCCTATGAGAAATGAAATGAGATGTACATGAAGTGAGAAAGTGTGTATGCCATATACACGAGTGCACAAGATGCTCTTTTTGTTGTCAGACGGCCTACTTAGATCTCCAGCTCCCTGATTGGTTAATCCGCAGGCTGCCGAGAAAGCGTCAGGTGTTGCTCGCCATAATGGGATTGTGTGATCAATGATCATCCGGCCACACGAGCTCTTAGACACACTTGGACACACTGCCCATGTGCTTGCTTGCTCTGTGTTGAGGTCAGGTCACGAGCTGCCACCTGACTTTTTTTTTTTTTTCCAGTCTGTTCCACAAATGTGTAGGGTCACTTTTTACGGTTCGTAGCAGATTGCAGCAGAAGGTGACCAATACACCACAACCTGACAGACTCTTACTGTATACATGTTCATGTGTTTGTGTGTGGGGGCGGGGGGCTCTGAGAGTAAAGATATAATAACACCTACTAAATAGGGTTGTAACAATACATCCATCCATCCATCCATCTGTTTTCCGTAACGATTATCCTACGCAGGGTCGCGGGGAGCCTGGAGCCTATCCCAGGGAACTCGGGGAACGAGGCGGAGGACACCCCGGACGGGGTGCCAACCTATCGCAGGGCACAATCGCACACACTCACACATTACGGACAATTTGGAAACGCCAATCAGCCTACAACGCATGTCTTTGGACTGGGGGAGGAAACCGGAGTACCTGGAGGAAACCCCCGAAGCACGGGGAGAACAGTTTGGAGCAGTCGTAGATATCCAAGTGTACAGCTGAACGTTGTGATTAAAGGGAAAACGCTACAGAAAAGTGGGAGTATAATCCAACTGTAAATGGAGCGAACAAACCCTGCGAGTGTGGAAATACTCCTGCCTCAGTGTGTGTGTGTGTGTGTGTGTGTGTGTGTGAGAGAGAGAGAGATCGCTCTTCACCATTTCCATGAGGAAATGGTGTTTACAAAACAGGAATAATGTGCAGTTACTCGGTGTTCGAAAAAGAGTCATCAGGCAGTGGAGCTGTAAAAAAAAACAAAACACAAAATGAACCATACAATAATGTTAATTATAGGATGATTTGTACGGTGACATGTTTCAACCTGTGCATCAGTGAACTGTTGTTTTTCACCACATGCCTCGCATTCTTTTAGAAAAAGACCAGAGGATCTTCAAATGTCCAGTTTGGGTGAGTCTGTGCTCATGATAGCCTCAGATTCCTGTTCTTGGCTGACGGGAGAGGAACCTGACGTTGTCTCCTGCTGTTGTAGCTCATCCACCTCAAGGTTTGATGTTTTGTGCGTTCTGAGATGCTTTTCTGCTCACCACGGTTGTAAAGAGTGATTATTTGAGTTACTGTATCCTTCCTGGCAGCTTAAACAAATCTGGCCATTTTCCTGACGGCGAGTGTCTATCGATATACTCCTCGTGTGAAAGCCTAATATATCCTGTAGATTGTATCCAGAATACAGAGTGATCCTGCACCAAACATGATGGACTCTACTATTTTAGTCAAATCCTTCTACATTTATTTTTCTATCTAAACAAGCCGTCGACGCTAATATGTACATACTTTGTCTTTGTCTCTCTCTTCTAAAAAATTGTTTTCAGACCTGTATGCAAAAATATTGCAGGGAGAATTTCACTATTTCACCACCTGTTAGTAGTGAAACAAATCACTAATAATCACACCATCTGTCATTTCCAGTTACGTCGTGAAGCCTAACGTGGATATTTACCTCCTTTGTGCACTCGTCAGGGTTTAACTGCTGTCACTGATCTCTCACCCCCTGCGCTTTCCCCTTTCACTCCTAAACAAAGTGCAGCTACTGTTGGTCTTCTCTGGTTCTATGCTACTCTCTCAGCTCACTACAGAACTCACACACACACACACACACACACACACACACACACACACACACACACTCTGATTCTGGCCCAGGGTTTAAATTAAGCTCAGAACAATCGAAGGAGAAAAGAGAGTTGGCCTCAGATCTGTTTACAACACAGAGAGAGCGAGTAACCTGAGAATTCATGAGTAATAAGGAGTCCTCTCTCCTCTGTTAAAGCATAGCAGAGTGATTCAGCAACAAGCAGAGCCCAGATCTACACTGACACACACACACACACACACACACACACACACACACACACACACACACACACACACACACACACACACACACACACACACGACACCAACACATTGACACACACGCCGGCCCTGATGAGTCACTGCTGATCCCACAGGACTTCCTCCATGGGGGTTCTTCCGATCAATAATGTCAGAAGATAATAGCAAACATGGCTCAGGCCTCAGAGCGAAGGATGACGGCAGATCATCACGGGACAGCGTTTAAATTCATTCTACACTCGAGTAAACTGATTTCATCGTCATTCATTCAGCCTGATGGTGGACAAGGAGAAGGTGCTGAGGTCCAAATGCAAGAGAACCAACCAAGAGAACCAAGTTATACATATGTATAATGCTGCTATGGTAGGAAACTGCTTAAGGCACCGGGCAACTGATCAGAAGGTTGTGAGGTCAGATCCTGTTGAGCAAAGCCTTTAACTCTCAACTGCTCAGCTGGGTAAAAGCGTCAACCAAATGAGTTACACCACGCAGTACCTTTTACTCAAAACAATGCTCAGGATGGCCACAAAAAAACAGTTTATTCATTCTTTCGATATATCGTGCGCACGCGTCGGCAAATATCGCGATAACCGTTAACGAGCGATGTATTGTGCAGCCTTGTTGTAAGAGTGCGAGACAATTTAGTACTGCTTTTGGTCTCAGAGAGAAATAGGTAGGTGCGTAGAAGCATACAGAAACGCAGAACGTTTAACGGAGCAGATGGAGGTCTGAGAGCAGTGAGTAAAACCTCCTGTGACTCCTCAAGCCTGAGGAAATTCCACTTTGAAAACCTGTTACGTTTTAACCTGGACTGCACTTAAGCAGGAGTATGGGAACATCTGATCAGACAGAGAAAAAAAGAAAAGAAAAACCTTCATGACTGTGGTCCTCCAGACCAGACTGGAACATCTGCACAGCAGTGTGTGAACAAATCCAAACACACAGAGGGCTTTGATAACGCAGAAGGAAAGCTTAAGAGCTGTATTTCCACGCTGTGGGCGTGGCTGATATGATATGATATGATATATGATGATATGATACGGCATTTGTGTCGGTTTTATGTCGCGTTCGACAGAACTGCGGGAGAAAAAACGCGATTTTCAGGGCCGTTTGCAGGGTTTTGGTGTGGAGAAAATGTCGGACCGGGTTGGACTGAGTGATTAGATGGCATGTATGGAGAGTCGTACCTCATCTTCTCGCTCGTTCCTGAAACACAGACAAGCCGCTCGCTGCTTGAAGCCTTCACCGTCGTACGTTCTCGTCTGGTTGGGTTTAAACTTCATGACGCCGCGCGCGTTTCGGTGCGTATGCGTGTTTGTATGCGTGTTTGTATGCGTGTGCGTATGCGTGTGCGTATGCGTCGCTTCAGAGTTCCCCAGATATCCCAAAAGTAGATAAAGGCACGGTGACCACAAGCGAGTCCACTGGATCATCAAGTGTTAAGGCAGGAGATACAGAAGAACCGGCACCGCTGTGCCAAAAGAAAGCGCAACAAAAAAATGTTCAGTCCTTCGCTTAACAAATCACCCATTTATCCTTCTGGTGTCCAAAGTGTCCATTCTTTTTTTTTTTTTTTGTTCAGGATTTCATTTGCGTGGCTCTGGTTTATATACCGTGTGTGTGTGTGTGTGTGTGTGTGTGGGCTACTGCTGTACACTCCCACCCCTCAGCCCAGCTCCGCGCATGAGCGCACACTCAGAGCGCGTCCCAAACCGCACACTGCTGCACTACAGAGTGCACTACAGAGTGCGCCAAAGCGCCATGCCACATGAGCAGATGGAGCGCTGTACTGATGTAGTATGTAGTGCAGTGCTGTGCGGTTTGGGACTCAACCCGAGGGGGGGGGAGGGGAAATGGGGTTAGTCCTGGTGCTATTGGTTCCCCGAGATTACAATGTCTTCAAATAGAATAGAAATACCATAAAAGTTCCGTTCTCTTTCAAAGAATTCGCGCAAAAATTTTAATTAATTAATAAATAAAAAAAAACAACCTTCCCGAATAACGATACAAGGAGAAACACTCAAGATTGGTTGTCTTTAAAATTACTGTGTTCATCTACACGTCATTTTAAATAATATGTATTATATATATAATGTATTTAATGCTGGCATATCTCTTTATCCCGTATATCCATGATTCTTCAGGGGTTTGTAGCCAAGAGGAGCTGCTTTGGTGAAAACCACAACCCATTATAATCAAAGTTGCAATATTTAAGGGGCCCAAGCACTGAAGGTGTACAGGCACACCACTGAAACATGACGGATTTTGACCAAACTTTGTAGATGAGTAAATGATCTCCCTGCTGAAAAGAAGAAAGAAAAAAAAAACAATAGAAAACATGACAGAAATTCTAATGGTTTCCACTACAAATACCATTACAATCCATCAGACCTTATTATTGGTCCTTAATGGTTTCCACAACACATAACATGCCACCAATAGTAGGCAACAAATGACCAGTAGAGACCCACAGGGTCCATTACAGTTTCCATTAAAACCAACAGAATTCCCGTTTATAACCATTAAAACCATTACAAATTCTATAAAGGGGTTTTTTTTCCAGCAGGGTTTATCCTAAGGGACTCCAGGAAGGTTTGTCTACATCTATAACTGACAAATAAGTAAACCCGCTCTTAACCTTTGCTCAACCTGCAATCATGGTTCTTGATACTCTTGATTGGAAGGTGCAGAGAGTTTGTTGTGTAACAGATCTATGATTAGGACTGCAATTGCTAAGAACAATTTTGCAATCAAATCTCCATCAATGAACAGTTAAAAACTTCAGTTCGATAAACAGACTTAAAGTTAAAACCGTAATGAATTCAGAAGTGACTCATATTGCTTAAATTCATAAGTTCCTGGTTACACAGTTGCACTTTTTAAGTCGATAGCAAACAGTTTTAGAAGGCATTTATTCATAATCGCACTATCCGGTGTCACCCAGATGAGGATGGGTTCGCTTTTGAGTCTGGTTCTTCTCAAGGTTTCTTCCTCATATCATCTCAGGGAGTTTTTTCCTCACCACCGCCGCCTCTGGCTGCTCATTAGGGATAAATTTATACATCGGAAATTTATATCCGGGACTTATATACAGTACTTCTCACATGTATTCAGCAACATGACCTTAAGTAAGAGACAAGATTTCACTTCATCTTTAAAATTGGGAGGGCTACCGAAAACAGCTTATCAACGAATCTTAGCAACGGCTTGATGCTTCGCCTTCAAACTTAGGATCTCTCATTGGGAGGAAATGCAGACGGTCCCCTTCAGGTCTTCCTCTGTCGCTAAGGGTGGGGACAGAAAGTGCTTGGCCCCCTTAATTGTCTGCTTGATTGGTCACTTGAATTAAATGTGGTTTAATCCAAACCTCAATAACCCAAACATACATAGGCATATAAATATGATCAACTTAAGTCTATTTGAGACTAATAAACAGGCAAAATATTATTGTGCACATCCTGGTATTTGAATAGTTGGGTTATGTTTTTAAAAAATCAGTACTGAAGGGGTCTGGGGATTGTTGATTGATTGACTGATATATATAAATATTTAGCGGCCTGCCATTCTGCTTATTTGATTGTGTATTTCTGAGTTGTAAAAAAAAAAAAAAAAAACAGCAATGAATGTTAAATAGAATGTTAAATCCTTACTGGAAATGTATAAATAATGTGTAGTTAATTAAAGTCTGAATGTTTTGTTTATTACAACAATTTTACCACTTAAAGTGCCTTTTCACCATTTCTATTGTGCTTCTAAACATAAGCCTTTTCTGTTTGTAGCCTCGTTAAGTGGAACTGTGGACTTTATATGTGTACGGACCTTTTAAAGGTAGCTATTGATCTGGGCACAAAAGGATGACAGCGTTATAACGTGAAAGTACTTTCGAAATGTCTCCTTATCTGTAAGTATACAGGAAAGGCCTCACAAGGCAACTTTATTGAAGATAGATTTTCTGTTTTCCACTAGGAACACTTTCCTCTGTATGTATTTATGAATACACACATATTGTATATTGTATATATACACACACGCACACACACACGCACACACACACACACACACACACGTCACAATCTAATAGTGAAGATTACTAGGAGCCAAGTAATAAGATTACACACATGTAATCTTTGATCATTACCTCATCCATGGCGACTGAGAAACACTTGAGCTATAAACTTAAAATAGATTCACGGTGCTCTTGCGAACCTATTCCCGAGATACTCGATCTACCCCATCCAAGGATTATCAAATCGCATAGCTGGATAGTTACATAAAATTGCAGTTGCTCTACAGAATCACAGAAGAATCTATTTAGGGCTTCCTCATTTCACTGTCTGTGATCTGTAGTCAGAAAGAAAGAGCAGATTTCAGGCAACAAATCTTCCACATAACAAAGGAAGCTTGAGCTTCATGATTGTGGTTAGTATCTGATCAGTGATAATGAAGGCTGAAGAAATGTCTATGGATTTTATACATTTGTTTATTTCACAGAAGTGAATGTAATCCAAGCATATCCCTGAACAGGTGAAACTTGAACTCGGTTTTCCAGGCACCACGAGCCGAGCCTTCACCGCTAAGCTACCTTAACTGGAATCTTATTCGAATAGAAACCCTTACCCGGGAAATCACGAGATCCGTCCGAACTCATTCAACTTTAAATTACTTTATATCTTATCGTTTTAGTGTTTCATTGTTTAGTATTTTTGGCTTATGCTTATACAAACATAAAAACTTTCCATGACATGGGTCCAAAATGTTTTGATGTTCAGGTTCTGAGAAAACTATAAGGATGCCATCGTGGTTGAACGAGATCAAGAGTTTCCAATGAACTGTAACCAAAACCACCAAAAACGTGTGAGAGTCACGAGAGATGCTGGACACTAATACTTGAGATTTTGTGAGTAGTCTACACTTTTTTTCTTTGTTTACACAATCGAGCAGTTTGACCACTGTGCGTTCTTACTGTGGTGTAACTTGGTAAACAATCAATGGTGGCCTGCATGTTCAACCTCTGTTTACTAAACAGTCCACGCTGCTGGTAGGGCACTTATCTAAAACTGCTGATCATGATACTCATAAAGCACTGAAATTTAACAGATTAAAAAAACAACAACAACAACAAATTATTTCTGTATTTTGGTAATGGAACAGGAGAAATGATCATGGATCCTGTGCTGTGCCGTCACACATACTGTAGCTCCAATAGGGGAATGACCCATGTGCTTAATTCGACCCCCTTCCTCAGTGATGAGTCAAAACTAAAACAGGAATGGGAAATTACAAGAAAACAAGATTAATATGTGGGAGGATATTAGAGGAATATGCTGTACAGTACTGCACTGTAATTGGTTAAATGGTGTGTCTACTGACATGTAGCCTCACACTGCGCGAAATGTAAAACATCAAAGCGAGTGAAAATATCTCGAATATAGTTTCAAATGTGTGAAATACTGTATATCTAGTATTTCCTATCATTGGATTACAATAAGATCATTTTGCTCATTTATTTCTAGAAAGAAGCAAATTTATCTGCCAATAGAATAAGAAAATGTAAAGCTCAGTATGTCTTGAAATAGGTTTAATAATCGTATATTTGGAGTATATTTATAATACACTTTTTGGAGTGTATTATATGAAGCTGAATATACAGTCACGTCACCGTATTGCGGTTGTTGAATGTTTGTCGAATGGCAAAAGTCTATCTACGAATAAAAGGGATAATCAATCACTAATCAGGAAACACGGGGAAAAACAATCAGTTAGGTATTTGTGGTATTTGTTTTGGTGCATGAGACAGATCAGCGTAAGTGAAACAGAGTCAACTTTGTATCCTTCGCTAGCCTTAGCAGATGTGATCTTCATTAGCGTTAATGAGATTACTAAGATTTACAGAACGACCTCACCTCACTCAGTCTGTCACTCTGAACCTCACACATAAGCACCCATCGCATAGATCTGATTCTTCAGTAAGCCAAAATGCTCATTATATATCAGCAGAGACTCGGACAACAGCTGAAGAGTCTCCTACTGTTTATTCATTTCTCAACCGTACCATCTACAATTGTTATATCGGCTCGGGGCCGTCATCCGGGTCTTTCCCTGACGAATTCAACCAGAGGAAAATATCAAAACTCCTTCTGCACACTCATGACATGCCTTGCTCACTATATTTCAAGCAATATCCCACACTTGGAAATGATGTCTTTTGTTAACCGGAGATGTGGAGTCGACGCAGGGACTCGAGTCGTACTTGACTCGCACGTTGACTGACTCGTGACTTCCCTCTGGATCTACACTAAAGACTTTATAAATAACTAGAAATCATTTTGAATGGTCTTGCCCCACAGTACCCGAGGAAACCTTTGTTCTATTATGACCCGCCGTTTGCTTCGCTCAGAAGGTGCAGGCATCTTTTCTCAGAATAAAAACTCTGGTCCGTTCAGACAGCTTATGAAAGTCAGATACATCAATTGCAGGGCAGCACAAGATCGAACAGTACTCACTGAGAACAACTCTTATACCAGGATGGCACAATGGTGCAGTGGAGACACCACCCAGGCAGCATATACACCCAGATGAGTGGTGTCCACATCCAGAAGTGGTGTCTCAGATGTGGCGGAGGACAGATACACTCATTGTCGGCTATGGTTCTCCAGTGGAGCAAGACCGCCAACTAGGTCAAGACACACTGGCCCAGAAAGTGCAACGCTGTACAGCCACAGAGTCCTGCGTGTGACCCCGAAGTGGCCTGCAAGGTCCTGGTTTCCACTGCTGATCTCATTAGTGGACGGAGTGTCTTGGCAGCTTCCCCTCAATCAGATCTGTTGTCCCAATCCAATGGGATGATTTGGCACCCTCAGCTGAGCCACCTACACCTGTGACTCAACAGTTTGAGAGATGCTCCTGAATTCAAGATGCCCTAGTACATGGGATCTCAAGTATGCTCTTAAGTGGAAACTGTTGTGCACTTTATCATATGCACCCAGAGCCTAAATGACTTGTCCTTCTTCAGGGACTGCTAGACAGTGGGAAATCTACATCTACATTGAAAGTAAATGTGGCAGCCATTGCAGCACGCTGCCTTTCTGAAAGGTACAGCATCATGTGATCCAGACTGTGGAGATCCAATCATAAGATCAATTGTTTATCAGTTATGGGGAAAGACAGCGTGAGCAACCCCGTCTAAGCAGGCAAGATGGTGGAGGTCATAACCTCAGTCTACAAGCAGGCTGGACGCCCGGTCTCTGCCGTGACATGCCACTCCGCTAGAATCATCTCCTCCTCATGGGCAGTACTTAGAGGCGTGCTTCTCCAGCAAATCTGCACTGCAAGCTACCTGGGTGTCACCACGCACTTCTACAAGGGTAACAATGCCCCTCCAAGCAGGATGAGTATGGGGATCACATGAAGAACACCCTTCTCCTCAGTCTGAGGGTGAATCAATTCCTCATGACATTGCGGTATAGGTTATCTAGGTGTTAAACATCACCCCTTCAATTTAGGAGGAGTAAAATAGAAGTCTATAGAAGTAACTGTGGTTCTATGAACAGAAATTAACTGCCAGGGTTTCCTGTCACTTGGAACTAGAGCCAACCCAGTGGGAACTTGGTGAGAAGGTTTCAGGGACAAATGATGATGGTACACTGTATGGTCAAAAGTTTGTGGACACCTGACCATCACACCCATATGTGTGGTGTGGCTTTTGAACATCCTATTCCAGATTAGGTCCTGCTTTCCCCCCTTTATAATAACCTCCACTCTTCTGGGAAGGCTTTCCACTAGATTTGGAGTGGCTTTGGGGATTTGTGATGATTCGACTACAATAGCATAAGGGAGGTCAGGCACTGATGTTGGGTGAGGAGACCTGGGGTGCAGTTCATCCCAAAGGTGTTCAGTGGGGTTGAGGTCAGGACTCTGTGCAGGACTCCAACCTTGGCAAAGCATGTCTTCACAGGGGCGTTGTCGTACTGGAACAGGTTTGGGCCTCTTAGTTCCAGTGAAGGGAAATTGTACAGCTACAGCATACAAAGACATTCTATATGAATGTGTTCTTCAAACTGGAAGAAACACATATAGGTGCATTGGTCAGGTGTCTACAACTGTTTGGTCATATAGTGTAGCATCACACACCAGTAGTGACAAGCAAGCAATGCACAACACGAATATAAATCATATAATAATTAAATTTTAATTAATGATTTGGATAAAAAAAAAGCACAAAAACAAATCAATGATCCTCCAATGGATAAACACCTGCAAATTCGTTTCGATTTGTTCTAAGCTGAGTGAGTTGTCAGTTCAGACACCACAGTCGTCCTTGCAAGTTCAAGCCTGTGACAGAGCATACCTGCCTTAAATGAAGCCACCTGATGTTCATCGTGGCAAGCGACCCCGGTAATCTTGTGTTCCTCGAAATGTTCCCACTATCTGCGGTCACGTCTGTGGATCTCAAGTTTGTCACGACATTTAATAGCTGGTTCCGAACATCGTTGGTCGTGAAGTTGTTGTACTTTAACATCTAATCTGTTTACCTTAAAAACATTACAGCAGCAAATGTAAACGGTAATCTGTGCTGATCTGTAGCTCTGTGTAGAGGTTTGTTTTGAGGAAGCCTTCATTAAAGCTGTTTTTCAACAGTAGTTTGTAGCATACAGGATTAAGACTAGATTAAACATGATGAATAATATCCACTCACTAATGATAATGGGTGTTCGGACAACGATCAAACTAAACTAACATCAGAACTGAGATATGAATAATAATAGAGATATGACTGGTGTAACATGGTAAGAAAAACCTGAAATAGTTAATACCTAATAGTTAAATGTTATTCTATACCTATGGATACGGATAATGGCACCACAGAATAAAATGTTATGATTCAAGGCAAAATGGAGAAAGGATCATTTTCTTTTCTTATGCTCGGTATCGGCCATGCCTGTGACAAGCTGAGACATTAAGCACTGTTTATGAGTACTGGAGAAGTTGTACATCCAACAAAAGAGACGTTACGGTATAGCCGAGTGTCGGATCATTTTTAATAACAGAGGCTGAGAAAGACCTCCTGCTTTAGAAGACATCGCTGTTCTCTAATCACCGATAGGCCCAGAGTAAAGCCGGAGAAGCCGTGTATAATCATGTGAAGCTTTTAGTTAGAGACACAAACACACTTGGATGGAGACGGTGTAATTTAGATTGTGGGGAAGTACGGTATGACAGAACGAGAGATATCAGTATGATATGCATCATAACCGCAGGCGTGTGAGAATTGTCTGATTCATTCCTATTCCATTTTGAATGATAGTATAGAATTAAAACGTTGTGATAAACAATTATTTAATATAGCAGCACCCTATCGGTCATTATTATCTCTCTCATCATTTTTTTTTAGGACTGACAGGAAACTATTTGTATCTACTTGTATATCGTGTATTTTTGACTACCGAGACTAATCTAGAGGTGCAGTCGGGCTAATTCTGGAGCACGGATCATCACTCTGAATCCCGAACATCTGATGTCAGGTTATGTAAGCATCATGACTTGGACTTCCTAAAAAGCCCTGGGTGTAGCCAGAGTTTCGAAAGGTTACATGATCATCCATTCATAAATCAGGAGCAGATTTCCAGAGAGAGAGAGAGGAGAGAGAGGAAGGAGAGAGATAGAGGAAGGAGAGAGAGAGGAAGGAGAGAGAGAGAGGAAGGAGAGAGAGAGGAAGGAGAGAGATAGAGGAAGGAGAGAGAGAGGAAGGAAAGAGAGAGAGGAAGGAGAGAGATAGAGGAAGGAGAGAGAGAGGAAGGAGAGAGATAGAGGAAGGAGAGAGAGAGAGAGAGAGAGAGAGAGGGAGAGAGAGAGAGAGAGAGAGAGAGAGAGAGAGAGAGAGAGAGAGACCAGAGGAAGGGCAGGGTGAGGAGGAGTGCTACACACGCTCATGGTCCCTCATGTTAGAACACTACCAGGAGGAACTGCTCTCTTTAAAAACACACATGGTCTGTCTAGCACCACAAGCAAGCTACTGGCCTTTTTTAAAAAAGAATTTTTTAAAGGAAGTTGTTGACCATATATGGAAATTCGGGGGTGTTTCTTTATGCAAATGAGCGTGGGTTCATGCAAATGAATGTTTGGGATTTATTAACATCCATTACATACAGCTATGCACGTACACGTGGGATAAATACCAATTTTCCTATGCATACGTGCGGTTCTTACGCACAGATTTAGTACTCGTTCTACGCACACTTTGATCAGGACACCCCGCATGCTGGGATAATCACAGGACAACCTTTACGATTAAAGCAGCATTTACAAATCTACAGTATCCATGTGGGATTATCCACTGCAGCAAAGGGAAGTCCTGGACATAAACCGCCAAGACATTTTCACATTTGTGAAGCATTTCCTTTTAAATCTTTGAAATGCTTTATGAAGACATGTGAAAATGAAAGCATTTACTTTTGAATTTATTTCACTTATGAATAAACAAATGCTACATGACATTATTATTTGTTAGTTGTCTCCTTGCTACAGTCCAGACGTGTGTTGATATAACAAAATAAACAACAAAGTACAAAATAATAAGTGCATCATGCATTTACAAACATTTGCTTTTACTTTATGTTTGATACAGAGCACCGAGCAAGCTGTGGAGAAGGGGAGTAGAATTTTTCTCTCGCTGACGGCCTGATTGAAACCCCACTGCGGAGACATCCACGCTCGTCGTGCTACGCATAATAAACAATACACTAATGTACTGCAGACATCACACACTAAGGGGAAATACTCATCTAGTATAATGAGAAGACCCTGACACATAACATATAGGCAACATTTAATTTGTATAAAATTATTGAAAAGGACAACAATTTAATAAAAATCTTTTCAATCATTTTAAAACAAAATAAAAATACAGAACTCAATGCACAACAATTGAACCCTAGAAACGACTTTTCAGCGTCCGTGGCAAAGCTTTGTGTTGTCAAGCCGAACGAATACGTTCCAGCATGTGAAGGTGTTGGGGTGTGTATGGAACATGAAAAACGCTACGAAGGCATCAGGTCAAGGCTGAAGCTAATGTCTGTGTGCTCTCGGTTTGAGTGGTTATAGCCACAAAAAAAGTTTTACTACACAACTAGTAAATATGGAGATCATAAACTAGACAATGACTGAGACTAATGATTAAACTAGCATGTAGCCACTAAGTGTTCTACACAGACGCCAGTGCTAACAAGACAAAAGCGTCAGGAATATCGACATTTTCTCGGAGACATGTTGATAAATTACTAGACTAAATGACTACAAGTAACGACCAGGAACCCAATTTTAGTTCTGCCATGCTGAGAAATGTCAACTCTGTGTCAAGTCAGGATTCTAAATTAATTCGAACATTTAGACTCCGGAAGTGGGGCATGGTAAACACGAATGCAGCATTAGTACGTTACCTCAATATTTTACCTCAGTATATTACCTCAGAACGTTACCTCGGCACGTTACCATGGCACGTTACCTCAGCATGTTACCTCAGAACGTTACCTCAGAACGTTACCTCAGAACGTTACCTCAGAACGTTACCATGGCACGTTACCTCAGAACGTTACCTCAGCATGTTACCTCAGCATGTTACCTCAGCATGTTACCTCAGCATGTTACCTCAGCATGTTACCTCAGCATGTTACCTCAGCATGTTACCTCAGAACGTTACCTCAGCATGTTACCTCAGAACGCTATCTCAGCACGTTACCTTGGCATGTTACCCAGCTTAAACATATACAGTACTGTGCAAAATTTTTAGACACATGCAAAGAGATGCTGTGGAGCAAAGATGCCTTCAAAATAATGAAATTAAATGTTTCTACATTAAAAAAAATAAATAAAAATAAATAAATAAAAAACACAGTAAAGAGCAGTAAACAGTAGTAAATGAAGCAAAGTCAATATCTGGTGTGACAAAAAAATAAAAATAAAAACAGTAGTCTCCGGTACAATGTGTGCAGTTTTATAAGGAAATGAGCTGGTGAGTTTTATTGAGCATCTTGCAGAACCAGACACAGTTCTTCTGGACACTTTGACTTTCGCACTCGCTTCTTATTTCTGCAGCGAAACCCAGCAGCCTTCATTGTGTTTACTGTCTGAAAAGTGTCTCTTACGTAATACGCTGCTTTCTTTAATGACATACAAACATTTTTCTGTAATATTTCATTCTGTGCTAGAAAACTAATGTCTGGGAATCTAAAATGTTTTTTGTACCGACTCGATCATGTAGACGTCATAAAATAAAAAAAATCTATAACAAAGTTTGTACTAAAAAAATATATATAGGGTGCCTAAAACCTTTGCACAGTACTGTATATTTAAAAAAAAATTAATTATGATAAATCTTTCAGAATTGGTAACTTAAAATGAGTTTCTAGTCCATGCACTCTGCGTTCATTTGTTTTTGTTTTGAAATGAAAATGAGAAAACAGCTTTTAAAAAAACAAAAAATAAAAAATTGTTTTTCCTGGCACACACAAACATAGCAAATGAATTCATTAAAATATACGATAAAAATGGGATCAACATGTGCAGAAATAAATTTTGGGTGGTCAAAATATTCTTAATTTGCGACACCTGACAGAACCTGCTGATTTTCTTCAGGCACGATGTTGTCCTCCTTTACTGACAATGTACAGCACATTAGACATTAATGGCCATCTTTAATCCACATTGCTACCAGCTACCAAGTTATTGCTGATACGCATCCGAACTTGAAATGAGGAAAAACAGAAAATAAATACGTTTTGTAATATTACATGTTTTAAGGCAAAAAAACCCAACAAAAAACGTTCCCATCCCCCCCCCACCCCCATTTCAGAAATAAAAACGAATGAACGCAGTGTACACTGACTCAATCGTCATTGAGCCATCAATGGATTGTTTGAAATATCACTTGGATTATTTTTGGATTAGGATGCATGCAACACAGCAACTGACTGGCATTAAGGTGTGGTGTTTTTGGGAACACGACAGCCTCCGCATGGCTGAAATGCAAATCCACACAAGTGCTGCAAGGTGTCCGTGTTTCCCATTTGCTGTCAGTGGTGGACGCACAAAAGCAAAAAAAGTTGACTGAATGTAGAATAACTTGGAAGCCATCAGAGATGTATGCATGGAGAAGTTTTATCCAGTTCTACCACCCTGTAAGAGATGCCCTTACACAGGAGCAGAGCATCAGAAGGACATTTCGGGGGGGGGGGGAAGTGAAGTTCAGCAAAAATGAGTCTTAACTAGTCCTTGTTACGAGTGTAGTCTTTCCTTTTGTGTAGTTCTCCAGATTTCCACTTGAGGTCAGTTACGAGCTTAATTCACTGCCTTCACAGTCCTGTTGATGAAATCTGTCTTCCTGTAACCAGCCTGCAACAGGTGGTGACAAATGAAAGAATCGATTATATAACACCTTATTACGATATAGAAATGTCTTCTAGTATCGTGATATGATATTTTGGTCATATCGCCCCACCTCTAATTGCAATAATGTAATAGCCTGGAGAAAAAAAAAAACAAGAACAAAAACAGCTAATTGTTATTCGGTTGTGATCACATTGACTCAAGACAAGTTTTCTTTGGGTCTTTTATCAAAGAGATCATGATGTGTGATTTCCGTGTGATCACTGCAAAAAAATAAAAATAAAGATCAACCCACAATAACTCAAAATTAATCCTGACCCGATCTCTAACTGGTGCAACAATTTGTCTTAATGCAATGCATTCGAAATATATAATCGCAATACAAGATACAGTGGTGCTTGAAAGTTTGTAAACCCTTTAGAATTTTCTAGATTTCTGCATAAATATGACCTAAAACAACATCAGATTTTCACACAAGTCGTAAAAGTAGACAGAGAGAACCCAATTAAACAAAGGTTTGTGTGAGTGGCAAAAGTACGTGACCCTCTGGGATTAGCGGCTAATTTGAAGGTGAAATTATAGTCAGGTGTTTTCAATCGATTTGATGACAATCAGGTGTGAGTGATAACATTGAACAACAATGGTGTGCATGGCAGGGTTGCAAGGAGAAGGCCACTGCTCTCCAAAAAGAACATTGCTGCACATCTGCAGTTTGCTAAAGATCACGTGGACGATCCAGAAGGATATTGGAAAAAGGTTTTGTGGACGGATGAAGGGTTATGTTTGGAGACAGGAAGCCACTGCATTCCGGCACCTGATCCCATCTGTGAAACATGGTGGTGGTAGTATCATGGTTTGGTCCTGTTTTGCTGCATCTGGTCCAGGACGACTTGCCATCATTGATGGATCAATGAATTCTGAATTATACCAGTGAATTCTAAAGGAAAGTGTCAGGACATCTGTCCGTGATCTGAATCTGAAGAGAAAGTGGGTCATGCAGCGAGACAACAACCCTAAACACACAAGTCGTTCTACTAAAGAACGGTTAAAGAAGAATAAAGTCAATGTTTTGGAATGGCCAAGTCAAAGTCCTGACCTTAATCCAATAGAAATGTTGTGGAAGGACCTGAAGCGAGCAGTTCATGTGAGGAAACCCACCAACATCCCAGAGTTGAAGCTGTTCTGTACTGAGGAACGGGCTAAAACTCCTCCAAGCCGATGTGCAGGACTGATCAACAGTTACCGCTAACGTTTAGCTGCAGTTATCGCTGCACAAGGGGGTCACATCAGATACTGAAAGCAGAGGTTCACATACTTTTGCCCTCACAGAGATGTAATATTGGATCATTTTCCTCAATAAATAAATGATCAAGTATAATATTTTTGTCTCATTTGTTTAATTGGGTTCCTTTTGTGTACCACTGTATCTGCCCCTATTCTACAGTATATGAAATAAGTGCTATTTGCCTGGTTTACTGACCTTCTTGTAGCTACCATGAAGCTCAGAGTGTCTCCACAGAGTGTGCAGCAGAAGACTAGCAGCCTGGCCAGCCTTTGTAGATCCATGTCTCCATATACCATATCAAAAAAAGAAAATCAATAAAAAATAAGGCTTGGTTTAGTCCTATTAATTATTGAATAAGATGAATGTGATTATGAACAATAATGTGAAAGCACTGGCTCTATTGCCTGCCTTTGAATCATTAAGTAGCAAATTAGTCCTTTCCAGTTAACTGAGCCTGGTAATTAGAGGAATTAGTGTGAGGAAATCTACAAACATTTGCATTCATGACCTGAAGCGAGCCAAAGACAGTTATTAGGATTAGCAAATCCCTTTCATTGGTGTGTTGTACAAAGATTTCAGATCAGCTGCAGGAGTAGGCATTATTAAAGAGAGGACAGCGGCTCAATGAGAAAGGAAAGAGTTTCACAGACTTTCCTACATTTTTAACATCTTATTTACTGATTGGCGAAGCGACGACGCAAACAGAGCGTTTAAAGACGTATGCACTTATTCTCCGCTTCAAAACGATGTCTTTTTGTAGCCATGCACTAATCATCAATGACTGTTTTCAGCATTTTGTTTATCCTGACCTTCGTAAGCAAGAAATTTCACGTCACTGGTAAACATCCCGTACCAATGGTTTCGTGTATAGTTTGTTGATCGGACGGCTATTTTCATGATATTTTCACCAAGTCTGTGTCTGATCGGGTTTGCGATAAAGATGTTCACAAGACAGCTGATCCACTCTGGGCTGAATTGGACTGATTCTACGGTTTGCACCATTTTAAAGTACACCTGTGTAGTCCCCACCTGTATACACGTACAACCCCAATTGCAATGATTTGCAAATCTCATAAACCCATATTTCATTCACAATAGAACATGGAAAAAATATCAAATGTTTTTTAAACTGAGAAAATGTACCATTTTAAGAAAAGAATAAGATAATTTTGAATTTGATGGCCGCAACACATCTGTTTTTATTTACATTTTATACAGCGTCCCAACTTTTTAGGAATTGGGGTTATATGAATTGACAGTTTCTGCTCAAGGGCTACCTCTCTTTGCTGCTGATCTTGATGATGCTGGGAAGGACGCCGTTGTTGAGAACAGCACGGGCGTTCTGTACGGACGACCGGCTCAGGTTGTTGAGAATCTGACAGACAGACGTGACCTCAATAGGCTGCGCTGTAGCAGTGTCTGAAGTGTGAAGCATGGTAACCAGCTCTGGCAACACCTCTTTAACTAGAGTGCATCCAAAACCATTAGGACATCTCACAACAGAGTTTCATTTGAAATGTGCCAAAAAAAAAAATATATATATATATATATATATATATATATATATATATATATATATATATATATATATATATATATATATATATATCAGAATCACTATGTGATGTGCAAAAGCAATGACGACAAAAGATGTGCGTGTGTGATGCTGGCGAAATACTTACTGATGTCAGAATGGAGCTCCTTGTAGCGTGATACGTTTTTGAGCAGACACACTGAGGCTCTCTTCACATCTTCCTCTCCCGCCTGGAGCACCTTCTTCACCTGCTGCAGGCCTCCTTCTCTCTGCACTATGGTTTGGGCCATGGCCTGGGACACCTGAATGGCAGCAGAAATAATTAGTGTTATAATAGCAGAACACTGAACCATGTTTGCGTTACCTGATTCACAGTTTATATGAAAGACCTAGATTTTTTTTTTATATTATATTATATATATATATATATATATAGAGAGAGAGAGAGAGAGAGAGAGAGAGAGAGAGAGAGAGTTTTATTTATCGCTCTAGGATAAATTAAATATCATCTTATCTTGACATATCTTATCTAAATGTGCATTCTGGCATATTAACTGTGTCTCAAAGTCTCTGAAGTCCAGAATGAACCTAATGTTTTGCTTATGAAATGATGTCACTTCCTTAACATGATGAGCAAACTGGGGAAATCAAACATGCGGATCCTCGTACATAAACACACACACACACACACACACAAAAAAAATTGCAGACTTCACCCCTCCATTTCCAGCTGTCAGGTTCTGCATGGCTCCTATGGACGCCTCCTGTGTGAGCTGGCGGTTGCCGAGCGCAAGAAGTGACAGGTACATGCGGACGGTGATGCTGCTCCACAGCCACTCCACGCCGTGCGGGTTACACTTCTCCTCCAGCAGAGGGCATTCGGATTTGGAGTGCTAAAATAACCAGCAACAACGGGAGTAATTCTAAAACATTCTCTCATCAGTTTAGCGTAGTCAATCTGGAATGTTTTTGGGAAATGCCAGGAAAACCCATATATGGACACGGTGAGAACACGCACTCGCCAAAACCCCACGTTCTCACCTGGACTTGTTTCATTATTCTGGCAAATATTCTGTTTACATTTGCAATCAAAATGATTCAACCCCCATTGCAAATCAGGTTTACTATCAAAATTTACAGACTTTCAGCTGTTTGCGATCAACAAATCAAACAAAAGCAATTGAAATAGTTCAACACAACGAATGCTTCAAGTGGTTTCCCCAAATTCAACTGAAAATGCAACTTATAATGACTTCTCCAGTCTCAAAATTATTCAACCCCCTGAATAGAATCCCTCACAACAGCACAAATGTGCAAAACAGGTGTTGTCTCAAGCAGACCTGATGCAACTAATCAAGGGCTTCATTAGTTGCACCAGGTGTGCTTGTGCTGGAACACATGAAATACCTGAACTGGCTAGGGGCAGAAAACACATGAAATACCTGGACGGGGCAGAAAAAGGAAGCTATCAACGGCTGCAACCAGATTTCTGAGAAGGCAGGTTGTGAAAAACCCTCAAGTGACTGCAAAAGACCTGCAGCAAGACTTGGTGGCAACAGGCACTGAGGTTTCAGTGAGCACAGTATGGCGCATACTAAATGCAGAAGGTTTCCATGCCAGAACTCCAAGATGTACACCACTACTGACCCAAAAGCAGAAGAAAAGTCGCTCAAAATCATATAAATAAGCCACAGAAGTTTTGGGATTCTGTTCTGTGGAACTTTTCGGCACGATGGATCAGCGGTATGTCTGGAGGAAGAAGAAAACATACGCTGAAAAAAAAACATTGTCCACAGTCAAGCATGGTGGTGGCTCGGTGATGCTCTGGGGCTGCTTTTCATCCTTTGGCACTGGAAACCTGCAGCGTGTGGAAGGCAAGAAGGATTCATTGAAGTATCAGGAAATCCTAGGAGAAAACATCATGCCGTCTGTGAGGAAGCTGAAGCTTGGGCGTCACTGGACCTTCCAATAGGACAATGATCCCAAGCATACATCAAATTCCACCAAGGCTTGGTTGCAGAAGAAGTCCTGGAAAATTCCACAGGGCCATCACAGTCACCTGACTTGAACCCCATAGAAAATCTCTAGTGGGGTTTGAAGAAGGTGGTTGCAGCACACAAACCCAAGAATATTAGTGAACTGGAGGCCATTGCACATGAGGAATGGGCTAAGATTCCTCCGGAACGCTGCCAGAAGCTGGTGTCTGGCTAGTCATCTCGTTTGCAGCAGGTCATGACAGCAAAAGGGTCTCTATTAAGTACTAAAGGTGCTTGCCATGAAGGGGTTGAATAATTCTGAGACTGGAGAAGTCATTATAAGTTGCATTTTCAGTTGAATTTGGGGAAACCACTTGAAGCATTTGTTGTGTTGAACTATTTCAATCGCTTTTGTTTGATTTATTCATTACAAACAGTTGAAAGTCTGTAAATTTTGACAAAAAACCCAATTTGCAATGGGGGTTGAATAATTTTGACTGCAACTGTATACAGTGGGTATAGAAAAGAATCTCCCCCCTTTAAAATAATTACATTTTGTTGCTTTTCAGCCTGAAATGAAGACGGACACAGTTTTTGTTTTATCCAGCTGTATTTACTCAGTGCAATTTATAACATCCAAGTGAAAGATATAACACCAACATGTCAGAAATTTTTTTTTTTTTTTTTAAATTAAAAATTTTTTTTTAAAAAAGAATCACTGAGTTGGAAAAAGGATCACCCCCCTCCTAAAAATGACTTGTAAACTCAATAAGGTGTAGCTAATCACCTTCTCAATGGCACACAAAGCCATTTGACTTTCAACTGTGATCAGCTGTGGTCATTTTGATTAGCTCAGCATGAAAAGAGCTTTCCTGGAGCATTTTGTAGTGCAACTGAAGCAAACAATCAACTATGGGTGGCAAGGCACTGTCAAAAGATCTCCGGGATAAAGTTGTGGACAGGCACAAGTCAGGAGATGGATACAAAAAAAAAGTCTTTATCAATGCCTAGAAGCACAGTGAAGTCTATTATTAAGAAGTGGAAGGTATTTGCTACAACACAGACCCTCCCTGGATCAGGACGTCGCTCCAAACTGGATGAAAGAGCCAGGAGGAAACTGGTCAGAGAGGCTACCAAGAGGCCAACAGCAACTGTGAAGCAGTTGCAGGAATTTATGACAAAGAGTGGTCATTGTGTGCATGTGACAACAATATCACAAATTCTCCACAAATGTGGCTTGTATGGGAGGGTTGCAAGAAAAAAACCACCCACGACTGAGCTTTGCCAAAACGCACCTTGAAGATTCTGAGGCCACATAGAAAAAGGTGTTATGGTCAGATGAGACTAAAATGGAATTATTTGGCCTCAACACCAAACGATATGTCTGGCGGAAATCCAATACAGCTCACCATCCAAATAACACCATTCCTACAGTAAAGCATGGAGGTGGTAATATCCTGTTATGGGGGTGTTTCTCTGCAGCAGGGACTGGAGCACTTGTCAGGATAGAAGGAAAATGGATGGGGCAAAATACCATCAAATTCTTGAGGAAAATCTGCTGCCCTCTGCCAGAAAGTTGTCAATGGGAAGAAGGTTTACCTTCCAACATGACAATGACCCAAAGCACACAGCAAAACTGACCACACAGTGGTTGAAGGAGAAAAAGGTGAATGTCCTTGCATGGCCTAGTCAGAGCCCAGACTTAAACCCCATTGAAAATCTGTGGAATGACTTGAAGACTGCAGTCCACAAACAGTCACCATCAAATTTAACTGAACTTGAGCAGTTCTGTAAAGAAGAGTGGGCAAATATTGCAAAGTCTAGATGTCCAAAGTTAGTAGAGACATATCCCAACAGACTAAAGGCTGTAATTAAAAAAATTAAGGCAAATTAAAGCAAGGGGGTGATCCTTTATCCAACTCAGTGATTCTGTTTTGTTTTTTTTTTCTGACATGTTGGTGTTATATCTTTCACTTGGATGTTATAAGTTGCACTGAGTAAATACAGCTGGATAAAACAAGAACTGTGTCCGTCTTCATTTCAGGCTAAAAAGCAACAAAATTTGATTATTTTAAAGGGGATTCTTTTCTATACCCACTGTATACAAGTGTTCCCACCACACAGCTCCAGGGTCCCCGAGTCAATCCTGAGCTACCGTGCGTGTGGAGTTTTGCATGTTCTCCGCATGTCTGCAGGGGTTTCTTTGAGGTTCTCTGGTTTCCTCAAACAGTTTGAAAACATGACAGTAACCAGATTGGTGACTCTAAATCGCTTCAAGGAGTGCGTGTGTGAGAGCGCATGCCATACTCTGGCATGACTCTAGTACGTATTTTGCATGATAACAAAAAATAAATAAATAAAAAGGAAGCAAAATTTGCACATCAATCTCTGAACAGTTTGAGAGAGGGGAAAAAACTATTTATTTAAATAAAGACATCGGGCTTTGGGTTATTTCTATGGAAGTTTGCAAAGAAAGACAATGACTAACGTCGTCTGCCTCAGAGAGTTTGGCATTTCTCATAACCAGGCAGCCGGGTCTCTTGGTCTCGGCAGCAGCGCTCTGTCTGGACTCCTGCACCACTGGCTTGAAGGTTTCAGGTACCTCGTACTCAAACTGGTAGGTGAGGTTATGCAAGATGCACACGCAATTTTCTAAGGCCTGCCGAGGAGAAAGCACAACATCGTAAGCGTTCCACAGAGATGGAAAAGAGTTGGATTTTGAGTCGAAATAGACAAAGTGCTACAAAAACTACACAAAAAAAGGTTTTTTTGCATGGAGTACATACAAAACCTTATTCTTGAGGTTTACTATACACAGAATGAAACAGACACGACCTCGGGGGGGGGGGGGGGGGGGGGGGGGATGTCTGGACGTGAAATAATCGTTGACGTGGTTAGAAAATACCTGATCGTCGGGTTTATAATCTGCAATGGTTCCACGGACGTAATAAACAAGGCAGTCGATGAGGCCATCGCAATCTCTCATGGACTTGCGTGCATTCGGTCCGGCTGAACTAATGTTTCTAGGAACGAAATACAGGTGAGAAAATATATATATACACATACGTCTTCTTTACTGTCATAACCCATGCTTGAGTTCCCCACACACACACACACACACACACACACACACACACACTCGCTCACCTCAGGCAGCCTGTAGCATTGAGGAAGACCTCAGGATCTGCCAGTAGCTCCAGTTTGGGATCTTCGCCCTCAGTGATCCCCGAGCAAGGCACAAGGACGGTGTCAGTGAGGGGTTTTACAGCTTCTCTGCCAAGTTGCTCCTTCAGCATGTCGTGAGAGGACAAGTTCCACAGCAACCCTGAGGAAAAACAACCAAATGCTACAAGCTTACAAACAGCAGTCTTCATTTCCACAAGGTTTAGGCTCATAAACTCCCTCTGTGTATTTAAAAAATAAATAAATAAATAAAAAATCCTCTGAAATACTCCATGTTGTTGAATGCATCTAGAGTCCTTGAGCAAGGCACCTAACCCCCAATCGCTCCCCGGGCACCACAGTAAAAATGGCTGCCCACTGCTCCGGGTGTGTGTTCACTACTCACTACTCCTAATGTGTGTGCACTATCCTGGATGGGTTAAATGCAGAGGACAAATTCCGAGTACGGGTTACCATACATTGGCCTTCACAGGTCACTTTCACTTTCTAGTTGCTCCGTAAACAGCCATAGCAGATACTGGTTCCAGTCCCGGAATAAAGAAAAGTGGAGATTCAAACGCTCCCCCCTATAAGCTCCGCCTTCTAACAGCTGGAGTCTTTCCAAAGCTACTTTCTACACCACACATGATTACCTGGAAGTGTATTTCCCAGTAGTAATAAAATGGGAACATCTTGAGGAGATGTAGAGGATACCACGACTTCTCTCTTAAAGACAATTAGGCATGTTATACAAAAGACAGGTCATGGACGGGGTCCAAATGTCCCTTTAGACGAAAATCAATACAACAGTCCTCTGACTGAACATCTTTATCCTATGATGAGATGTTTCAATCCTGACAGGCGTGGAATCTTCCGGTCTGAAAATAAACTCCATTGAGCACGAGGACTCGCTGAATAGTTTATATCAGGATGAAAACGATGTAAAGCATATGCTGTGGTCTTCACAGTTACAATAGATATCAAGCCACTGGAACACCTTTGGGAGATTTTGGAGCGACGTGGTAGACAGAGCTCTCCACCACCACCACCACCACCATCATCATCATCATCAACAACTCAGGGAATATCTTTTTGGAAAAATGGTACAGTACAGTTCCAGAGACTTGCAGAATTTAAGCCATATTACTGTATGTTGGTTTTTCCTTTAATTTGTCACTCTATATACACACAACTTCAAAGATATTTTGAATCATATTGAAAGTGTAATTTGCAGTAGCAGCTCCTCATTGTTGTGCTCCACCTCTTCAAACTATTTAAAAGTTATTTTAACACTACATTACGCTTTCACGTTGGTGGAAAAACACTGAAAACGGACGGAACACTGAAAACGCACATGAAAATGCAGAAGCAAATTCATGCTTGCCACGCGCATTTATTCCACATGATCTGCACTTACAAAGGAAACACAACTGGAAATAAATGACTTCGTTTCATTAGCATTTGAATAAAAGTCCAGGTGCTCCCACAGTCTTTGAAGCTGGATTGAAGGGATGATTAACTGTTTTGATTCTTGTTGTCACGGGAAAATTGTTAGTTTGAATGCTGACAACACCAGTGGCTAGCCAATCACAAGCTCGTGTTCACCATGCACTACTGGCTATCCTGCAACATCGCATGTGTTCTCAAATCAAAAAGAAATCAGAAATTATTTCCGAAGCTGCTGATCTCCTGGGGTTCTGAAGTACAGCAGTCTCTAGAGATGATACGGAATGGTGCGGAAAACAAAAAACATCCAGTGAGAGGCAGCTCCGTGGGCGGAAACGACTTGTTGATGAGAAAGGTCAGAGGAAAATGTCCAGACTGGTCCAAGCTGACAGGAAGTCTACGGTAACTCAAACAGCCAGAAGATTTCCAGTCTTCACCTGTCCAGTTTGGGTGAATCTGCACCCACTGTAGACTCAGATTCCTGTTCTTGGCTGACAGGAGAGGAACCTGATGTGTTCTTCTGCTGTTGTAGCTCATCCACTTCAAGGTTTGACATGTTGTGCGTTCCGAGATGCTTTTCTGCTCACCACGGGTGTAAAGAGTGATTATTACGTGTTATCATAGCTTTCCTGTCAGCTCAAACACGCCTGGCCGTTCTCCTCTGACCTCTCTCACCAGCAAGGCGTTTTGTTTTTCGCACCATTTTGCATAAAATGAACATGTCTGGACTAGGGAATGAAAATTCAGGGTGTTACAAACCCGTGAGCTGTCGCCGGGCTTCAGCGTTGCGGTTTGTCTCGAGCAGGCGCAGAATCACACCAACACCCTCGTGGTCTTTCACCTCCATCTTGTTCTCGTTGTTCTCGTATATGACGTTCCTCAAGGCAGCAGCTGCGGCTTGCTGCACCTCACCGCTCTCCGAGTCCAGGAGCTTCAAAAGCTTCGGGATCCCATGAAACATAGTGAGCTGGAGTGTGGAGGAGGGGGCAGGTTCAAAATAATGAACATTTACATACCAGTCATAAATGTTTATGGCGTATGGGTTATATGTTACTGTTCACCTTATTTTCACGCGGATTATTATTTTTAATGGTTTACCAAAACATTTGGAATGCACAAACGGAATTGAATTACTGTATTGAATGAACCCTTTTGGCTTTCCATAGTCACAGCTCGTCCTCACTTCAGCGTCTAACAGCGAGACCAAGAAACTCTGAGGTTTCTCAGACGGTGAGACAGCAGTAGTAATTTCTACAATCCAACACCATCCACCTCCATGTTGGTGAGAACCCAGAGACCATCACTTCACATTTTAATAAAAGGAATAAATCTTTATCCTGACAACCTGCCCTCGTTAATATTTCCCTATAGCCATCTCCTGCATGCTGCTGTAAGCTGCACTCCAGTCTGTATTGTTTTCATTTACTTAGCGTGGCATTCAGCGTAGAAGCATGAGTATGCGTGGCATGCGAGTATGCGTTAGCCACGCCCGTAGCTATTTAGCGTATTGGATGAACTTGAAAATAAAAAGGTAAAGTGAGAAATGAAAAGTGAATGTTCAACGTTGTCTCTAGTGATCATTTGCTGAAGACATCGGCGACGGACCGGTGTATTCCTGCCTTACACCTTTTATACATTGCAAGGGGCAGCTGTAGATTGTGAGAGGACACTGAATGAGGGCTTCCAGGTCGGTTTCACTCACCCTTTTCTTAGCATCTGCACTGCTGAAGCACTGGTTTTGTATGAAGTTTGCAGCAGAGATCTGCAGGTCCTGGTTCTTCTCAGTCAGGAGATTTACAGCCATCCTCATCGTCATCGGTGCGCCTTGCTTCCCATTTCTGTTTGGCACAAACATCTTGTATACTTATCAAACAAAAACGTCTTTAATGGTTAAGACCCTTGGTGAGACGTCTTTTAACCGATCGGGAACCAAAGATTAGAAACAACTGAAACCGTCAAGCCTTACTTTAGAGTGTCAGCTGTTGCTTGAGTGACGGCCATCTTGGCTGTGTGTGTGCTGCCCACTGAAGGTTGTCTTCTCACCGTCTCCTGCCCCTGAATCACAAGCGGCATGATCGGTGTTGCCCACGCTGCATCTCCTTGCTGACTGGGTGTTCTCTGAATGGTCTCCCAAAACACCTTTTGATGCTCTGTTCTTAGTTGCGAGAAGTGTGAACTGTCAGGTAGGAAGACATCATCCAGATTGTCATCGTAGACGGGCTTGTTAGGAAGCCGAAGCGTAGCAGAGCAGCCTGAAACAAACGGCCGGGTGTTTCGGAGCGTCTCGGAACAGGAGTTCTTCAAAGGGAAGGTCCCGTGGAGACGGTCGGCTGAAGACACGGATCGCATCGCAGGGAGAGTAAAACCGGCAGATCCCCACTTGAAGCTGTTTCCTGAGGAGCCATACCTAATCATCCCGCACTCTCCTCCATTATCCTGAGGAAACCGCAGACTCGCCCAGTGAGGCTTATTCATCCTCACCACAGGTCTACTTGGTCCTGAAGCATCGTTATGGTCAAAAGGTGGGAATACCTGCAGCAAAAATGATTTCAGACGCAAGACTTAAAAGCTATTATGTAAAATTAATTTGAAAAGAAAGCAAGACTGTACCTTCATAGGGCCACTTCTGAAAGGCGTGGTACTTGATAATTGGCTGATAGATATGCTACCTGTGAAATTAGTCACAAAGTGAAACAAATAAGACCAGAATACAAATTCATAACTAATATATAATAGACTTTTGTCTAGTAATTGATTAACACTCTTCTGCTTTGTCCCAACACTGTCAGTATCATGGGTGTGGAAATTTACATTTACTATAATCTATAAATAAGCCGATACTAATGTTAGCTTTTGAAGATTTGAAGTATGTGAGATCCAATTATGTTCTAAAATCTCAGCACTAACTAACATAATTAAAAACGTGTGCTAGAATAGCATAGCAGTGAACGTCGCTGCTTCCCTACCCCAGTGACCCCGGGGTTCAATCCTGCACTGGGGCAAACGAATTTATTCAGGGCTTTGAAAAAAATAAAATAAAATACACGATCTGATCATGTTGGACGTACGAAAACAAGTTGTGTACTTGTGATTCAATTCATTCATGCGAAACCGATGTACGCAATTGAATTAAGTTAATTCAATGAGCCTGTTTTGTTTTTTTTTTCTCCCCTCAGTGCAGCCGAATTTCAATCTTGCTACGCAGCTAGCAGGCAGTGAGTCATACCAGGGACTTTCTGTGATGTACGTGCATCTGCTGACACTTGTGTGACGAGTGCTATGCAGCCGATGGCAGTCTGCCAGAACTGGGCTTGCCTAGTTTCCTTGTTTTTAAACAAAAGCGCCACTTTACCATCAAGGTCTGATTACTGGAATATTTGCGAGATGGTTCTCCTTCCCGCAGGTTCTCTAAAAAGAGTCCTGGTGGTTCCAAACTTCTTCCATTTCATAACGATGGAACCCACTGAGCTCCTGGGACCATTTGACGCTTTAGAAATGGATTTATGCCCTTGCCCAGATCGCAGAGGTCTATGGAGAGTTCCTTAGACTTCAAGGCTTGGTTTCTGGCCAGACATGCTCTGCAAATTGTGTGAACTTATACAGGTGCATCTCAAAAAATTTTAATATCGTGGAAAAGTTCATTTTTCCCCGTAATTTAATTAAAAAAGTGGAACTTTCATGATTTCTAGATTCATTACACATAAAGTGAAATATTACAAGCCTTTTTTGTTTTAATGTTGATGATTACGGCTCACAGTTCATGGAAATCAAAAATCCAGTACCTCAAAATATGAGAATAAAGAATTTATAATACAGAAATGTCGACCTTCTGAAATTTATGCACTCAATACTTGGGCGGGGCTCCTTCTGCACGAATTACTGCATCAATGGGGCGTGGCATGGAGGCGATCAGCCTGTGGCACTGCTGAGGTGTTATGGAAGCCCAGGTTGCTTTGATAGTGGCCTTCAGCTCGTCTGTATTCAGGTCAGGTGAGTCGGCTGGCCGATCAAGCACAGTAACACCATGGTCAGCAAACCAGTTACTAGTAGTTTCGGCTCTGTGGGAGGGGCCAAGTCCTGCTGGAAAAGGAAATCAGCATCTCCATAAAGCTGGTCAGCAGATGGAAGCATGAAGTGCTCTAAAATCTCCTGGTAGACGCTGCATCGACTCTCGACTGGAGAAAACACAGTGGACCGACACCAGCAGATGACATGGCACCCCAAATCATCACTGACTGTGGAAACTTCACACTGGACTTCAAGCAACTTGGATTCTGTGCCTCTCCACTCTTCCTCCAGACTCTGGGACCTTGATTTCCAAATGAAATGCAACATTTACTTTCATCTGAAAAGAGGACTTTGGACCACTGAGCGACGGTGTTTTGAGTAAAAAGGTGTTTTGAGTTAATTAGCTGATTAGAGTCTTCTCAGGTCCACATCGCCGTATTATAAACTCTTTATTCTAATATTTTTGAGATACTGGATTTTTCCAGTATCTCATTTCCATGAGCTGTGAGCCGTAATCATCAAGATTAAAACAAAAAAAAAAGGCTTGAAATATTTCACTTTATGTGTAATGAATCTAGAATATATGAAAGTTCCACTTTTTGAATTAAATTACAGAAAAAAATGAACTTTTCCACGATATTCTAATTTTTTTTAATGAACCTGTACACACACACACACACACACACACACACACACACACACACACACACACACACACAGAGGTGTATGCCTTTCTAAATCAGATCCATTCAACTGAATTTGCCACAGTTGAACTCAGTTAAGGTCTAGACAGCTCTCAGGATATCAAAGCAAGCAGACTCAATTTAGAGTGCCTTTAGTCAAGAGTCTGAATATGTATTTAATGAGACGGTTTTTGATTTTTAATAAATGTGTCAATATGGAATATTGTGCATAGATTACATGTCAATTTAAATGAGATTAACGACTAAGAAGTAGATTTCAATTACAATAACGGTTAAAAAGTGCATTCGATGCATTTTAAATTGAATCTATAAAACAATAAAGTGTGCAAAATATGGAAGGGTCTGAATACGTCCCGAAGAGGCGTAGCTAGGAGAGTGGGTTTTTTGGTTTCCCCTCGCAAAACACTGACATAACACGTGGTTAACATGTAATACGTACAGTGCAGCTGCTTATACACACGTGAGAAATTACAAATAACCAATCAGAATCATGGATCTGGATTCACGATGCAATTTCAGCCACAATTAGTAGCAGGTCATTTTACTCATTTTCGGGTGGAACCTGAATAAAGGCGTTTTATTTCCTACACCAATTAACATTATTGATATGGATATTGATACGATCACACGTGGCACATTTCCTCGTCCTGTGTGAAATTAATTCTTGTCATCTACTGTACATCTCACTGTAGTAATATCAGTCCTGCAGGAGGTCAGAGTCAGGATGCAGAAATCCACTGGGGAAGAAATGAAATGCATGCAAATTCCATAAGAATAACCTGTAACAAGGGGGTGAAATGATACGTTTCTCAAACTGCATTTAGGAGAAATGTGAACTAATGTAATCTTTTTTAAAAAAAATTATTTTATTTCCAAAAGACCCAAAACAATTGCGTCTTAGTTATTTGTCAAAGGTAAAGAAATATCTTCTGATTCTGTGGAGAAAAGCTTAGACAACATGACAAATATGGGACTTAAACACTGCATTGTTTGGAGTTTGTTGTCAGATCACAGAATCATTGTCCTGTCCTGTCCTGTCCTGTCCATTCACGCGCGTTACAGAAGGCCTGGGAGACTCTGCACCAACTTTTCTCAATCCTTCTACCGCGAAGTTCAAGTGAATTTGACCCCCTTTTTTTTTTTTTTTTTTAAGGAGCGTCCCTCAGGAGAAGCTCTTCAGCTCCTTACCTTTCATCATGGACCGTTTCGCTTTCCGAGACAGAGTGAGCTGTTGCACTTGTTGCTCCACGCGACTCCTCCGCTGCGCGGCGTCAGCGTCGGCAGCGCGAGCTAACCGGTCCTCAGACGGCAAAGCCAGACTGGAATCCTCGGATTTAAACGCGTCGTCAAGATCCAGGACCGTCCTCACGAACATGGACTCGTCGGCCGCCATATCGTCGACGTTTTCGACGTAGAAAACCGGCCACGCAGCTCTTTTGTGCGTCAGGTGTTTTCTCTTTCTGTTTAGGGCGTGTCCTGTGGTTACTGGAGGGCGTGGCTTCCAGCGGGCGTCACCTGAACAGAACACCGGGCCAATCCCCAAACTCACTCACCCCCCCCCCCCTGCACTTGTAAACTGGAGTAAATCGTCTCTACACCCTATCCAGTACAGTGTAGAGGCAGGAGGGAGGCATTTGTAGGCAGTCTGACATGTGCACGCGCATCACCGATACCTGAGTTTCAACGTAGGGAGAATTCACACTTAGGCTATTTACTGTTTGTCCATGAATAAAATAAAATACCCCTTCAACAGGAAGGGTATAGTAACTCAAACAATCACTCTTTACAACCGTGGTGAGCAGAAATGCATGCTCTGAAAGGCTGAAACACCTCGTTGATGAGAGAAATCAGAGGAGAATGACCAGACTGGTCTGAGCTGCCAGGAAGTCTATAGTAACTCAAATCATCACTCTTTACACCCATGGTGAAGATGCAGAAAAGCATCTCAGAACGCACAACACATCAAACCTTGAGGTGGATGGGCTTCGACAGATTCCTGTTCCTGACAGGAGTGGAACCTGATGTGGTCTTCTGCTGTTGTACCCCATCCACCTCAAGGTTTGTTTGATGCACTGTGCCTATCAATGAGGTGTTTCAGCCTGCAGACCCTCCGCTCACAGGATGTTTTCGGTTTTTCGCACCACTCTGTGTAAACTCTAGAGACTGTTGTGTGTGAAAATCCCAGGAGATCAGCAGTTTCTGAAACACTCAAACCAACCCATCTGGTACCAACAACCACACCACGGTGAAAGTCACAGAGATCAGACCCCCCCTTCTGATGTCTAATGTGAACATTTCCAACTGAAGCACCTGGCCTGCATCTGTGTGATTTTCGTGCATTGTGCTGCTGCCACATGATTGGCTGATTAGATAACAACATAAATAAGCAAGTATACAGGTATTCCTGTTAAAGTAGATATACAGGTGCATCTCAATAAATTAGAATGTCGTGGAAAAGTTCATTTATTTCAGTAATTCAACTCAAATTGTGAAACTTGTGTATTAAATAAATTCAATGCACACAGACTGAAGTAGTTTAAGACTTTGGTTCTTTTCATTTTGATGATTTTGGCTCACATTTAACAAAAATCCACCAATTCACTATCTCAACAAATTAGAATACTTCATAAGACCAATAAAAAAAAACATTTTTAGTGAATTGTTGGCCTTCTGGAAAGTATGTTCATTTACTGTACATGTACTCAATACTTGGTAGGGGCTCCTTTTGCTTTAATTACTGCCTCAATTCGGCGTGGCATGGAGGTGATCAGTTTGTGGCACTGCTGAGGTGGTATGGAAGCCCAGGTTTCTTTGACAGTGGCCTTCAGCTCATCTGCATTTTTTGGTCTCCTGTTTCTCATTTTCCTCTTGACAATACCCCATAGATTCTCTATGGGGTTCAGGTCTGGTGAGTTTGCTGGCCAATCAAGCACACCAACACCATGGTCATTTAACCAACTTTTGGTGCTTTTGGCAGTGTGGGCAGGTGCCAAATCCTGGTGGAAAATGAAATCAGCATCTTCAAAAAGCTGGTCAGCAGAAGGAAGCATGAAGTGCTCCAAAATTTCTTGGTAAACGGGTGCAGTGACTTTGGTTTTCAAAAAACACAATGGACCAACACCAGCAGATGACATTGCACCCCAAATCATCACAGACTGTGGAAACTGAACACTGGACTTCAAGCAACTTGGGCTATGAGCTTCTCCACCCTTCCTCCAGACTCTAGGACCTTGGTTTCCAAATGAAATACAAAACTTGCTCTCATCTGAAAAGAGGATTTTGGACCACTGGGCAACAGTCCAGTTCTTCTTCTCCTTAGCCCAGGTAAGACGCCTCTGACGTTGTCTGTGGTTCAGGAGTGGCTTAACAAGAGGAATACGACAACTGTAGCCAAATTCCTTGGCACGTCTGTGTGTGGTGGCTCTTGATGCCTTGACCCCAGCCTCAGTCCATTCCTTGTGAAGTTCACTCAAATTCTTGAATGGATTTTGCTTGACAATCCTCATAAGGCTGCGGTTCTCTCGGTTGGTTGTGCATCTTTTTCTTCCACACTTTTTCCTTCCACTCAACTTTCTGTTAACATGCTTGGATACAGCACTCTGTGAACAGCCAGCTTCTTTGGCAATGAATGTTTGTGGTTTACCTAGTGAACCAAACTGAGAGACCATTTTGAAGGCTCAGGAAACCTTTGCAAGTGTTTTGAGTTGATTAGCTGATTGGCATGTCACCCTATTCTAATTTGTTGAGATAGTGAATTGGTGGGTTTTTGTTAAATGTGAGCCAAAATCATCACAATTAAAAGAACCAAACACTTAAACTACTTCAGTCTGTGTGCAGTGAATTTATTTAATACACGAGTTTCACAATTTGAGTTGAATTACTGAAGTAAATGAACTTTTCCACGACATTCTAATTTATTGAGATGCACCTGTATACTGCTACTATATTGACTGTAGTGCTGCCCTCTATTGGCCAAAAAAAAGCCACATTACCATAAAGGCAGAATTCTGTAGGCACCCACATTTGGATATGAGTGTGAAGTTGGGTTCCACCTGAAAAGGTGCAGTAGTTATGTTCTGTAGATGCCTGTAGGTGGCGCCTTGAATCACTCTGATATCACTCATCAGGGACTGCAGATGAAAATTAGCTAGTAGCTAACTCTGGTGCAAAGCATCTGTTCACCTTTGAGATGGTTTGTTTGTTTGTGACATGGTCCATGATAAATAAACTTGAACTTGTAACTTAGTAAAGCTGTATGTAAAAGTCTTCTCAAGCCAAACCGAACTAAAACATTCCGCCAGATTTACAAAAGTTTTGTACATTTGAACATGCGCATGTTGAAGTGCGTACACATTTACACCAGTTCTCGTAGGATACAAATGTTTTTTTTGAATGAATTCCAGATTTCTGGTGTAAACGCTCTTACAAATGATATAAGAATAATTTTGCTCGTATTCAGATTGATAACTGAGGCCCAGTGTGCCCTGAGCTACGTTTTCCACACAGAACATCTCAAATAAATAAATATTTGATATACAAAAATAATGTATAATTATAAATATGAGGAAATACACTGTACTTTGTTTTACAAACTTTGTTTTAATTTAATTTGATGACTTCTGCATTATTGATTACTGACAATAAAGAAAATAACATATTGTGTAATGTTATGAAACAAGTCTGTAAATGTGCTTTCATTAAATAAAAAAAAAAAATTACAATTACAGATGAAAAATGTTTTATCTCACATGTCTTAAATCGGGAGTAAGCACCCCACTGTGTATAGAGATAAATATACAGTATATATAGTATAGAGTCAATTCAGATATATTTCATATTCTTGGTTTACACTTTTGTCAAGACTAAAACTATTTCTGATGGTACGTTTGGAAATTTGGGACACATTTTAAATTGATTTAAGTCTTTATTTTCATCATTTTTATTTAATTATTTATTTGTAGAATAATTACTCATGGCATCAATAAGTCAAACCTCAATAACACGACCAGAAGAAAAACATGTTTTAGTACGAACACAGCAGACTACATATCAACCACATATTAAGGTGTTGCTTTAAGTAAAATTCTATAATTCATTTCCATTCGGCATTCGTTTGTTCAGTTTTCCAAAATTTATAATCAATCTTTTTTATACAATTCACTTGGAACAGATTAAGTAGAAATCATAGTAAAGCCCAACACTAAAAGGTGAGTAATACAGGTGCATCTCAATAAATTAGAATGTCGTGGAAAAGTTCATTTATTTCAGTAATTCAACTCAAATTGTGAAACTCGTGTATTAAATAAATTCAATGCACACAGACTGAAGTAGTTTAAGTCTTTGGTTCTTTTAATTGTGATGATTTTGGCTCACATTTAACAAAAACCCACCAATTCACTATCTCAACAAATTAGAATATGGTGACATGCCAATCAGCTAATCAACTCAAAACACCTGCAAAGGTTTCCTGAGCCTTCAAAATGGTCTCTCAGTTTGGTTCACTAGGTAAATCACAAACATTCATTGCCAAAGAAGCTGGCTGTTCACAGAGTGCTGTATCCAAGCATGTTAACAGAAAGTTGAGTGGAAGGAAAAAGTGTGGAAGAAAAAGATGCACAACCAACCGAGAGAACCGCAGCCTTATGAGGATTGTCAAGCAAAATCGATTCAAGAATTTGAGTGAACTTCACAAGGAATGGACTGAGGCTGGGGTCAAGGCATCAAGAGCCACCACACACAGACGTGTCAAGGAATTTGGCTACAGTTGTCGTATTCCTCTTGTTAAGCCACTCCTGAACCACAGACAACGTCAGAGGCGTCTTACCTGGGCTAAGGAGAAGAAGAACTGGACTGTTGCCCAGTGGTCCAATATCCTCTTTTCAGATGAGAGCAAGTTTTGTATTTCATTTGGAAACCAAGGTCCTAGAGTCTGGAGGAAGGGTGGAGAAGCTCATAGCCCAAGTTGCTTGAAGTCCAGTGTTCAGTTTCCACAGTCTGTGATGATTTGGGGTGCAATGTCATCTGCTGGTGTTGGTCCATTGTGTTTTTTGAAAACCAAAGTCACTGCACCTGTTTACCAAGAAATTTTGGAGCACTTCATGCTTCCTTCTGCTGACCAGCTTTTTGAAGATGCTGATTTCATTTTCCAACAGGATTTGGCACCTGCCCACACTGCCAAAAGCACCAAAAGTTGGTTAAATGACCATGGTGTTGGTGTGCTTGACTGGCCAGCAAACTCACCAGACCTGAACCCCATAGAGAATCTATGGGGTATTGTCAAGAGGAAAATGAGAAACAAGAGACCAAAAAATGCAGATGAGCTGAAGGCCACTGTCAAAGAAACCTGGGCTTCCATACCACCTCAGCAGTGCCACAAACTGATCACCTCCATGCCACGCCGAATTGAGGCAGTAATTAAAGCAAAAGGAGCCCCTACCAAGTATTGAGTACATGTACAGTAAATGAACATACTTTCCAGAAGGCCAACAATTCACTAAAAATGTTTTTTATTGGTCTTATGAAGTATTCTAATTTGTTGAGATAGTGAATTGGTGGGTTTTTGTTAAATGTGAGCCAAAATCATCACAATTAAAAGAATCAAAGACTTAAACTACTTCAGTCTGTGTGCAATGAATTTATTTAATACACGAGTTTCACAATTTGAGTTGAATTACTGAAATAAATGAACTTTTCCACGACATTCTAATTTATTGAGATGCACCTGTACAGTAAAAACCACTTGGGTTTTATGGATCACGTTTTGTTAAATCAGGAAAGCAAGCTAATGGATTGCCTTGAAAAATCACAGCTTCAGTTATCGTGGTAGCTTACAACATTTAATTATATATAACACTGCAATTATACATATACTGGTGGCCAGATGATGTGACAGTAACCCTGTGGCCAAATCCTGCCTTGGGTATAAGTCAAATTTCCCACTTTGGTGATCAATCGGTTGACCTGGCAGTGTTTCATGTAGTGGAACCACCTGAGTATCCTTCCAGTCAGTCTCAGGGTGAGTCATTTCCTTGTGACATACTGGTGTTAAAACACAGTGCTGTGGTAGTTAGGAGGTGTGAAATAGTACATTAAGTGGTGGTTCTGACAGGGTCTCCCCATCACTCTGAACCGGCCGAACCGGTAGGAATTCTGCAAGAAGGTTCCATTTTTTCTAAAATGCAATAAAAACAAATATCTGTGATTTGTCAAGTCTCTTGAAACTTTAATTATCTGACAAAAGTACAAAGAAAAGATATTAAATGTTTTCACTGACCAACTTAATTGTATTTTGTAAATATAAACAAATGTAGAATTTGATGCCTTAAACACACTCAAAAAAAGTTGGGACAGAGGCATGTTTACGGCTGCGTTACATCACCCTTCCTTTTAATGACACTGTTTAATGGTTTGGGAACTGAGGAGATTAATTGTTGCAGTTTTGCAAGTGGAATTTTTGCCCATTCTTGCTTGATACAAGACTTCAGCTGCTCAACAGTCCTCGGTCGCCATTGTCTGATTCTCTTCTTCATGATGCACCATAGGAGACAGATGTGGACTGCTGGCAGGCCAGTCAAGCACACCCACTCTGTGTCTACGAAGCCACTCTGTTGTAGCACGTGCAGAATGAGGCCTGGCATTGTCCTGCTGAAATAACCGTGGACTTCCTGGGAAAAGACGTTGCCTTGATGGCAACATATGTCTCTCTAAAATCTCAATCTTGTCATCACAGGACGTAAAGGTCTTGATATGTCTGTGCTCGCTCACAAGAAGGCATCCAGGTGTTAAAACACCACCCTCTGGTATTCATAGAGCCTGGAGTTCATAGAGAGGTTACATATGTAACTTACTGCCCTGCCTATAGGATTAGATTTCGGCTAAAGTTAGGGTTTGTCTGTCTAGGCTAGGGCTGATCTAGGGTTGGTGTTGGGGTATGGTTAGGGTTTATCCAGGGTTACGGTTGTATGGTCGGGTTGTAAAAGTTGCAACTTGTAATTCACCACCTATGACCAGTAAAAACCACAGAAAACTCCCCTCGACTTGAGATTTCAACTCGTCAACTTTGGGTTAGTCTTTTCAAATACCAGTTTCTTCCCTTAAATTAAAAAAATAAAATACTGTTTGTGTTTTGCGTTTCGTGTTAGTTCGCAGACGCATGTAATCTTCTTGGAGTGTCATACTCGTCCATGTTCTCCGTGCTTCCGTGTGGGTTTCCTCCGGGTTCTCTGGTTTCCTCCCACCTCCCAAAAACATCCCAGTAGGTGGATTAGCTAAGATAAATTGCCTCTAGGTGTGAACGTGTGTGTGTGTGTGTGTGTCCTATCCAGTGTGTATCCTTTCCTCGCACCCAGTGTTCCCAGGACAGGCTTCGGATCCACTGACCAGGATAAAGGGGTCACTGAAGATGAAGGAGTGAACGAAATCTTGTTCAAAAGCCTGCAGCAATCCAGGAACACCTTCAGTTAGAGTTTTCTCCCTTGACTCAATAATGCAAATGCTTTAAAAATTATATATATTTTATTTTATTTTTTTATAAGAAGCAACTCTATAGGTGTTTGAATGTCTTTACATGTTGGTGAAGAAATCCTGCACTGAAACATCCAAGGCGTAACAAGTAGTCGCAAATCACCGTCAATGAATTGGCTGGAAGCTTTTAAAGGCTGAACGCGATTGGCTGAGGCGTGTCAGGGTGCGCGCATGACCGCGTGCACGCCGCTCTCTGTAAGTGTCAGTAAGAGGAGCTCTATTTCTCTCTCACACGCACACACATAGGCGCGCGCACATACACACATACACACAAACACGGCGGCTTAAAGGGGCTTCGTGTCCTCTTGAAATTTATTTATTTATTTTTTGCCCGAATCTGATCTTTTACCTTCTGAAAAAAAACATCTGAAACTGAAAAAGAAAGAAAAAAAAAACCAGTTGGGAAATGGACTCATTGTGGTCATAAAAAAACACAAAGAACCGCGGACCGACCCGGACAAAGCGAGCCGAGAAGATGAGCGCGAGCACAACGGCGTCGTGTCGCTTCGCCCATTACTTCGTGTTATGTGGACTGGACACCGACACGGGCCTCGAGCCCGACGCCTTAGCCGGTAACAATTTCTCTTATTATCGGGGTTATTATGAGTGTTACTGTAAAACACGCTTTAACCCACAAAGACAGCAGTGTTTGTTCTCTTTACGTGAGCGCGCGCAGCTGATCTGAAGCCCGCACTGCCTTTATTTTTCTGCCGGAAGGAGTTTGTTTATCTCACCGCTTTTTCTAACGGTACCGTGATGACTCCGTGATTTCAGCTGCGCCACACACTCCACTATTAATCATCTTTATACACCAGTGATCGGTCACCCTGTTCTCATAAACTCCTCCTCAAAATATTACACCGTCACATTAACCCAGAATGTTCCGTTCATGCAGAAATGATTTAGAAACGCACACAGATTCCTTTGGGTTTTTAAAATTCCTTAGAATTGCATGACATCTAGTGAAAGTCAACATTTATATGTGATATCACTGATATTAAAAAGTAAATGCATTGTGCACGTGTGGGAGTGCCATGAGTTAAACATGATAAAACACTGTAATTAAAATTGTAAACAAAAACAATTATGCAAAATAGTGTATATATATATTTTATAACAATATCATTGACATGCACAAAATTTGCACAGTTAAAAAAAACTATCTTAATTTTTTTTTTAAGTCTAAAGTGTTGAGTCTGGCACATTAAAGTATTTTATGTATAACATTAGTAAAGATATACTGGAAGCATGTGCACTGATAACGAATAACAAATAGTTTCCATGCAGCAGAAATCTGTATAATGATTTGTGTTAAAGGTACATTAGGTAAGATTTGTGGGTTACTTAAAAAAAATAAATAAATAATAAAGGTTTCTAATGGTTAAACTGGTGAAGTTGAATAAACTCTGAATAATTTTTTGTACTCGATAATTAGTACCTGCCCCAATTTCCACCCATGTACACAAAGCTCCGCCCCCAAAACTTAGCTAGAACACCGACCATCAAAATATAAACAAACTTTCCGGCCCGTAAGGCAAGTTCCCAAACGGTTTATTTGTTTGTTTATTTTTAACGGCTTAAACTATTCGTTTTGATCATAATTTATATTAGAAAGAACTGAAAAGTTTCCACCGCTGTACGTTTAAACGAAAGTCATTTGGATGTGATTTAAATTTTGTGTTTGTGTACGTTAGTATGGATCTGTACACCTGGGAAGGCGCGTTACATTTCATCAGCAAACTAAACCTGTGAAGATCATCACCGGTCTCTTCTCTCGTATCTGTTTTAGGGCTGTTTCACAGAAGATTCCTTCATGACGTCACTGTATGTACAGTATTATATCTCTGTACCTGTCCTGTCCCTGGTAAAGCCCGGTGTGTTAGACGGTGTGTTTAAGCGTGGGTAGCACTGGAGGCAGCCCGCCATATAAAACCATCTATTTTATGCTATTTTTAGGTGATGATATACACTTTATACGCTGACCAAGGAGACAGTTTGGGTGCTACACAAACCACTAGATCCTCACATGCTTACACACAGTACACATGTTTACGCATGAGACCTTCACATCCAGAATTAAATCCCCCGTGTGGAGTGCTCTGCTGCTCGTTATACCATGTAAAGTCTGATCAGGGTCTGAGGTTGCGTTCACATGTTTTAGTGATTTATTTTAGCGTACGAGCGATCCCGCAGTTTACATGCCGTGCAGTTTGCGGTGTGGGCGACGGGCAGAAAGCCAAAGGACAGAGCTGTAGTGATGCGTTCTGACTGTTGGTACCAAACAAAAAGAGAAAACGAACAGTGGATGGATGCGACGCACAGAATGATTTACTTATAGAGGGTAATCATCTAGCACTGGCTCCGTGACAGTGTTGTTTTTGTGTGTGTGTGTGTGTGTGTGTGTGTGTGTGTGTGTGTGTGTGTGTGTGTGTGTGTGTGTGTGCGCATTTTATTGAATTACGTGCAGTTTGAAACCAAATAGCAAATGAACCAGCAGTGTTATTTTCCCTCAGATTCAGACTAATAAATGTGAAAGTGCCTTAAAACTGAGGTGGCACTAAAAGCAGAATTATTACTAGGGTCTCTGTGGTGTGTTCGCCCCCCCAGCCCCCCCCCCCCTTTTGTTTTAAGAAATATTGTTTAGGCAGTCATAAGTGAAATCTTCACTGGAACAGAGTAAATCAGGTTAACATCTGTTAGCGAATAACGGTGCCAAGGCTGCAAGAATATGCTGGAGTGGTGACGCTGACTGAGATTAATCCACTCTCCGTTTCGTTTGTGGTGGGAAATGGGAGCGAGTCCGTCGTCCCTCACTCCGAACCCGGCAAATCAAAGGCTCGCTAACATAACGGCTTGCAGTTTAAGAAGTATTTATTTGTGATTCCAGCAGGGCAAGGAGTGAGAGGAAGAAAGAAAGAGCAGGAATGAGAGAGAGAGAGAGAGAGAGAGAGAGAGAGAGAGAGAGAGAGAGAGAGAGAGAGAGAGAGATGGTTTTCCTGATGCCTTCCTGGTTGAGCAGTCTGCAGCACTCGTCCGCTCTCATTGTTAAGTCCGTGGACGCACATTTCCTGTTGATCGTCTTCCTGCATGACTGAACACATGCATTAAATCCCAGAGGGCTTACACACACACACACACACACACACACACACACACACACACACACACACACACACACACTCTCACTCACTGGCGTTTCCACTATAATGGCGCTATAATGGCGCACGCCACAAAAAGTCCTTATTAAACCACACGCAAACTTTTGGCCATCTGGATAAAACCAGAACGTTCCGACCAAACTCAGAAATCCGTGAAGGTTGCGGCAGAAAAGCGCGCTCGAGTTTCACGGCTCGTTTTAGCCGTTTAATAATAATGTACAGGGGAAAAAAAACATTTTATTAGCTATGCAAAGAGATGAAATCCTAAACCGATCACTGCAGACTCGTCTTTAGATGAAATGAAACTAATTTCTCTGGAATTTCATTGGGGACAAGCTTTCTCATGCCCCAAATAAAGATCAACCCACAGACTTGCCCTCGAGCCGTTTAGCTGCACCTGAAGTTTTCTTGGTGTTTCACAACATTATTACAGCAGTCTTCTGTATATTAAAGAAGAAAGTCTTTCTACTTGACGACTTATTGCACAATGTCTCAGGTGAGATGCGTTTGCTGAGAAGTTACTCCTTTCTCTGGAACTATATTTGTTTTTGCTCTTCTGAAGTCCCACGAGTTGTCCCGCAGGCTGCCCGGCCTCCTATAAACACGATTGTCCTGATATCGGACCCGAGTTCCACGCAGGATGATGGTTGGCTGTAGATTTCTCTTATACGGCCCTTAAATCTACTCATTATTGGCAGTGTAGGAAAAAATTTGCATTACACACCTGTTCACTTTTTAAAAATTTTTTTTTATAGCTCTTCTGAGTTTCAGTTTCAAGGTTTGAAGTACGTTGCTCTGTTCTGCCCAACACACAAATAAATACCACCTGCGTCACACCACACAGGGTAAACAGATTTAAACGGAAATGAAATATCAGACAAATAAGTGTGTTTAACACCGCATTAACGTGGACACCCTGGACAAGTTTCCTTCATGAAAAATCGATTTGAGAAGCGGCTCATGACGACAATCACGACGACGGCGTAAAGTTTTAACTGAGACAGAGGTCTTCGGTGCGTTTAAATGAAATCGTTAAACGTTTTACAGTCCGAATGGGAGATCAGAGGGGGGCTGGGAGGTTTTGGCATCGAGTGAATGTCGCTTTTAAGTCTTCTAGATGGACAAAAGATACGCAGCGAGTGTGTGAATAATAATACCAGTCATTATAGCGATGTTTCTGCGTCATGTATAAATCGGACTCCTCTGCTCGTCATTGATGCGCATCTCTCAGAAAATTCATAATATCCATTTGGGGTCATTTGTCCGATAATTTTACGAATTAAACTGTAAGGTTACTGACAACTCGACCCCTCGTGCTGGCAGGACGTTTCCCCATTGTTTGAGAGTGACGGGTAGTACGTCGTCGTCATGGGAACCAGACGAAGTGAGTGATGTAACGACGACGAGTTGCCGATCGACGGCTACGTTCGGAACCCGTCCGCGTCACCACGTCGGTCGATGCTGAGGGGGAAAACACGTCCTTATAAATGACTTTGCGGAGTGTTTCTTTTGTAAGAGCAGCTTTTGGAGGATTGTGACACGAGGGACAGTTGCATGAAGACGTTCACGTTTAAGATGTTCCACGCCAAATCAACCGGTGGGTGGAACCGCACCGTCGTGGGTTTTGAGGACTTTTTTTCACCACGTTAGAACAAAAAAAAATCTTGTAATCACTTGTTATGGCAGCCATTTTAAAACTTTGCCCATTAATAATTCACCATGTATACATGCTGTGAAGATAAAACTTGGTACATTTATGTAATCTTGTCGTTTCCATGTAGAATCAAATCGTATCTGCAATCGGCATACCTGTGATGATTTCAGTGAAACGTGTTGTCCCCCTCGGAGCCCTACTTCTGTCAACCTGTATCAAGCGACAAATTTTATGAGACATTTAGCTTCACTTTGTCTTACGAATAAGTGAAAATTGGTGTGTTGTGTCCTATAATAGTGTTTGTTAGGAAGCCTACAAACTATATCATGATTTCGCCGTATTGTGGAAATGTCTCGAAGTATCTGAGATGTTATTTTTGTCATCCCCTGTGTGTGTGTGTGTGTGTGTGTGTGTGTGTGTGTGTGTGTGTGTGTGTGTGTGTGTATGCTCACTTTGTGCAGTAGAGCCATTACATTTTCTGCACTAGTTGTTGGAATCATCTCACTGGTTTCATTTCCCTTATTCACACCTGGTCCATCATCATAAATGCTGCTTCAGAGGACGTTGCTCTTTGTCCCACCGCTGTTCCGCGGTCTCCATCTTTCACACCTCGGCCCGTCTCCCTCCTGTTCGCCTCGGTCACGCGGGCTTTAACGCCTGGCCCAGACACTGCCACTTTACTGTCTCCATGTAAGCTGTCTGTAGTCACGGTAAATCAGTGCAGTACTGCATCCTGTGAGATTGGGTTTATTCCACTTGCGTTTGAGTCAGCGGGGGTCGGGTTTTCTTAGTGTCTGTTGAAGTGAATTAAAAACATAGGCTTGACGTATTTCAAGCTACCCGGGAAGGCGTACAGCAGACCGAGTTCCCGAGTCGGAATCCCGAGTTGAGGAGGCGTTTTCTTTGTCCGGAGGTTGGAGGTTAGGGTTGGAGGCTGGCGAGAGAACGACTGTTTGTGCAGATATGAGTGGTTAAAAAGCATCCATTAATAAAGTAAAATACCAGATATTGACAATCACTGTATTATAAGAGGAATAACACACTATGGGGTGTGCTGTTCTAGGAAAACTATCCACGTAAATGGATAATTTTATTTTCTGTTGTTTTTTTTTTTTTTTTTTTTGTCTGGAGCAGCATTAGATAGTGATGATGTTTTTATGGACGTACTTGTTGACAGCCAGTCATGTTGATGTTTATGGCTTCATTGGCTTCACTGCATGGGTTAGCGTGAATCAGAAACGGATACCAGCTGCAAACGCGATGAAGCAGTGGAATAAACCCAATAGACCTTCGGGTGTGTCTAAGTAAAGCGCCGGCGCTCCGAAACGCGTGACCGTGTACGTTTGAATCCATCTGAATATTAGCTGTGATTGTGTTTGTGCAACAGCTGTGTTATGTTTCGGTGCTGTGAAAAAATAATAAATAGTAATGCACGTTTTAATGAAGTGAATTTGAATTAAATAGTGAGTTGTTTCTGGACTTCACGGCCAAGATAACTCCTGGTGTTGAGCGTTTCGTGTCGGGGTAAAGTAGAAGGTCAAAGGGCACTCTTGCGTCAGTGTGAGTCAGTGTGAGTGTGTTGGAGCGAGTGTGTGTGTGTGTGTATGAGCGTGCGCTTGCATGTTGGTGTCGACTTTGCTCTTTTTTAGAGAGCTCCAACTCATCAGGTAATCCGCGCGCTCAGATAAGGCTACGCAAACACCACACGCCTGCTTTACATGGCACTGATTTGTTATTGAAATCGTTTAGACGTTCGATTGGTGCATTTTTCCTTTTGTTAGCATGCTGTCTTTTTTTTTTTTTTTTTTTTCTGTTTGCTGGCCCGAGGTTTGAAATCAGTACACGGGTGATTAGCGATGTCTTGCTCTCTGATTTGAACAAGATGCTCATTATAAAGAGGTGGAAAAATTTAAAGGAGTTCCTTGTGGGTCAGGTTAAAAAATAAAATAAAAAAAAATCCGTGTTTGTTGGTGTGAATGTGAATTATGTGCTGAATGCTAATGCAGTATGTTAATTACGCTGCTTACGTTGATCAGAAACCAGCCTTGTAGATCCCGAGCAGATTGCTTTTAATGATCGGTGGATGGATGCCAGATTCCCAGAGTGCACACGGTGTTCTGGAAACGTGCTCGTGTCTGTCGTTTGATGTTTTGCAACAGTACATTACGACCTTAGGATTTATTATGTGGGAATTCTGGTGAGCAGTTTATCCAGACAAATGCATTGATTATGTTCTGTAAGTTCTGTCCAAGGCTAATTAGCTGAGCTTTACACTCAAATTCAAGACTTCAAGCAAATGTCAAATGTTTTGATGGTGTTTTTAGTCAAGATGATGATCGTTTGCATTTTTATATATATATATAAATATAAACTTAAAATCTGATTGTGCCACCTTAACATCAATAACTGCAACCAAACGCTTCCGATAACTGGAGATCAGTCTTACACTTACTTCTAGGACTAGGACTTACTGCTATGCTTTGGATCATTGTCTTGCTGCATAATCCAGTCTTGCTTCAGTTTCAACTTACAGACTGAAGACCAGACATTCTCCTTTAGGATTTTCTGTTAGAGAGCAGAATTCATGTTTCCCTCAATTATTGCAAGTTGCCCAGGCCCTGAAGCAGTAAAGCATCCCCACACCATCACACTGCCTCCACCATGCTTGACCGTAGGTATGATGTTCTTTTTGTGGAATTCTGTGTTTGGTTTATGCCAGATATAACGGGACCCCTGTCTTCCAAACAGTTCCACTTTCAACTCATCAGTCCACAGAATATTCTCCCAAAAGGTTCGAGGATCATCAAAGTGTGTTTTGGCAAAATTCAGACGAGCCTTAATGTTCTTCTGGGTTAGCAGTGGTTTTCACCTCACCACTCTTCCATGTCTCTCTGATAGTGGAGTCATGAACAGTGACCTTTACTGATGCAAGAGACACCTGTAGGTCCTTTGATGTTGTCTTTGGCTCTTTTGTGACTTGCTGGATGAGTCCTTGCCTTTGAAATAGCTTTGTAACCCTTCCCAGACTGATGTATTTCAATCACCTTCTTCCTAGTCATTTTTGGAATTTCTTTCAACTTTGGCGTAGTGTGTTACTGGGTAAGAGCTTTTAACCAACTTCATGCTGTTGAAAAAGTGCTGATTTGATTGAACAGGGTTTGCAGTAATCAGGCCTGGTTGTGTCTAGTCCAGCTGAACCCCATCATGAATGCAGTTTCATAGATTTGGGGAATTAGTAACTACGAAATACATTTTCAAATACAAATACTGTGGGCAAATACATTTTCACACAGGCCCAGTTAGTATTGGATAACATTTTTGCTTCAATAAATACCATTATCGTTTAAAAAAAAAAAAAAACTGTTTTGTGTTTACTCAGATTGCCTTTGTTTTATCTTAGATTTTGTTTTAATTTCTGAAACAATTTAGTATGAGATTAATAAAAATCAGGAGGTGGCAAATACTTTTCCACAGAACTATATATTAGTGTCTCTCTCTCTCTCTCTCTCTCTCTCTCTCTCTCTCTCTCTCTCTCTCTCTCTCTCTCTCTCTCTGTGTGTCCTTTAGTCCATTTCAGTTTCAGTTACTGATATAATGTGTAAACGTTGTTTTATGAATTGTTTATGTGAAGACATTCTATAGTGTTCCTGAAATGATGATTTACTTACTTACTCAACACATTCCCCCAAAAACGTTTCCTTAACCTTCTTAAATAGGCTTAGTTTCTGTCCGTTCATCCTCTGCTCCCCACATTAACCCGCTACTCACCAGCTAAAGCTCGGCGTGTTGGCCATGCATCGTTTTTTATTTATTTATTTATTTATTTTATTGTACTTGCACTCATTCATGCCTGTTTTTATGCATTAATTCTGTTGGTTCATTTCTGCTTCTCCATCCATGTTTGGTTTGACATTTGCATTTTTTTTTTTGTTTGTTTGTCTGCTTATGCTCCATCTCCATCTCAGCATTGTACCAGTGGCTAGAGGCAGATCGTCAGGGCAGAGACCCAGAGGCCGTGACGGCAGGTAAACTTCATCATCGTCATGTGCAGCATCACTAACATCTAATAACCGCTAATCTCCTAACTATCCTTCAACTCTTTCCTTCCCTTCTGTTAAGGGTTTTTAAAAAATAAATTGGGCATTATTTCGCTCTCCTCTTACCCTGCGTTCACACCAGCGAGCGACACGGCGTCAGGCGGCGGTCCTTTTTCCTGTTTAAAGCGATGGCAGGCAGATCTGCTTAACTTTTTTCAAATTAGATACGATGCGGTAAAGCGACAAATCCAAACGAGTTATTGTTCCGGGACCGATAGTATAAAAAAATAGAACACAGTTTTTCATTCCCGCTCTCAGAACTTCAGTTCCTACCTGCAGTTAGTTCCTGTGTACAGCTCATAACAGTGGTTTCATCTTCTCCTGTCATATACAACATCTCATTAATTGTGTATAGAGACATTATGATGGTTGGGGAGAAAAAGCTTGGAAAGAAGTAGCAGAGATCGTGTACGTAGCTAGTACAGTTAGCTTGCGCTGCTAATCAGCGGATAGCTGTATGTACGTCAAACAACTGTTTTTCTCACTTATTAACGCGTTACTTAATTTGTGTTTAACTAGTAAAAAGAAAATACGTGGAGATATATAGTGTGTGTGTAATTGTGGTCCTTTTGGAGAGCGTGTTTGTAGCTAGTACAGTTAGCTTGCACTGCTGATCAGCTAAAAGCTATCGCTGAACCGTGGCACCAATTTTCACACTTGTTTCGCTTGATTAAAATATTAGAATTCGTTTTAAAGACAAAGAAATGATGTACTGTAGTAAATCGTGTGTTTTAGGCCACGTTTTGGTGACTAAACGTTCTCATCAGAGCTGAAAACGCTGAACGGACGCTACACACCTATTGTACAGGCTCACTAGTGAGAACGCAGCGCTGGTCTTCCTCTGTTGTTACACCTCTCCTATGGCTTGTTGTTCCCTCTTTTCCTCTCAGCCCTTCCTGAGTGAGGTGCGCTGCTCGAATGTGGGTCATTCTGCTCTGATCTTGTTATTGTAAACCGGCTCCTCCTTCTCTGCTGCTGCTCCCTTACCCTCCTTCTCTTCTTCCGTTATTCTTGCTACATGTTTTTAGTGACATGTTGTACGGCTTTTATGCCTCATTTTGGCCCTTTTTTTAAAAAAAAAATGTTATTTGGGTTGTTTTCTCTCTCAGGGTCTCTCTCTCTTTCTGTGTGTCACACTAGTACCGTGAGCAAAGGAGATTAGCTGTCCCATAAGAGCTCTATAACTCTGTCACATGACCAGAAAGATTGGATAGATCGAGCCAAATGCCATCACCGTGCGCTATTTAAAAAAAAAAAAATCATTTCTCTCTGAGCACGGAATGACGAACAAACACCCGGTGTCTGATCATAAACTGGCGTACGACTTCAAGACTGCTTTGCGATTTGAACACGTCGGACGATTCAGATTCTGCTGTGTAGGAACAAGCTCCTGGCCTCGAATTATTTACTAACTCATTTGCATATCATATGCACGACATGCCCCAGTTTACACCCTCATACATCTTTTGTACATGGACTCCGCCCTAATTTATGCAGGTGTTGCATCGTCGAAATGCTCTCCTCTTAGCGGTTCATTCACCCGAGATCCGAAGGAAGGCGTAAATCTGATATTCTAGGAAACGGATATTTTGGAAAGTTAAAGTGGTGCAGAGAGTAACGTCGCCTCTGTTCCCTTCTTCCACTCATCTTTTCTTTTTTTTCCCCCCTTTCTCTAGGTGAGAACTTTGACCAGAGTCCCCTTAAAAGGACCTTCAAATCCAAAGTGCTGGCTCACTACCCAGAGAACATCGAATGCAGCCCTTTTGACCAGGATGCCGTCAACATGGTGGGTATATACCATATAGCCCTGCCCAAAGCGGTGAACTGTACAGTCAGTGTTGTAGAATTAACAAGCGAATATGTCTGTATGTTGATGGATCTAAAGCTAATACTTGTGTATATACAGTATAACTGATTTAAACGTTCTTTGTTTACTGTTGATGCTTGCTGTGAGCGGCCATGCTGATTTGTTGTCACTTGCTGAACTCGGGGTTAAGGAGTCCGCTCGACCCTCCTCTCTCCCTGATCATCATTTTGCGCTCGTTATAGCTCGGCCTGCGGTCGCGTTAAGCAGTTCTGTCGGACGGGAACTCGTTCTTTACGGCCTGTGTGCTCGTCACCGCGAGATACGGCGAGGAGTTTAGGAAGGGCAACGGAAAAAAACAACTCTCTTTTAAATCGTATCGAATAATTACGCAGGTGTATTATTCACTTGAAAAGTCGATACGTCCCTGCTCGATCGGCGTCGTCATGCGCAGATTCTGGAGGTCTGTGAGCTTCTGCGATCTACACGCTTACCCATAAACCCCTGCTCTGTGTCACGGTGCAGACACGGCGAACGCTTCACACCCCGACGCTCGTAAACAGCCTCCGAGTCTCAGTGAGGGCTCGTGTTACTGCTGTCCCTGTGCCCCTGAGCGTAACGGGACTCCCTGACCTGCCGTCCCGTTGCTGCAAGGTCGTTTTTTGCGTAAGCAACGTAAACAGAAGCCAGACGCTGCTGATGGAGCCATTAATTATTCAGTCTTTCCTCTCTGCTCATATCAGCACTGAAGCAGCCCATTGTGCACGCTCTCAGGTCTGAGAAAGGAACACCTGAGCGGTGCTGTTTCTCTCTCGGTGACGTCAGCACGCGAGCTCTTTCTGAAAGCTGTGAACCAGCCTCCGGGACATACACGGTGATCTGCTGGGCTTGGAGGGAGAACATGTAATCTCCAGGCCTTAAAGTCTCAGTTCTTTTCACTTAATATTCAAATATGTACGTAGATACACAAAACCTTTTCCGATAACTGAATCCTGAATCCTGAGTATCTGAGATTACCGTTAGTGCGATATCTTACGAGCGAGTGCTTGAATGTTTGTAGGGTTTATATGGAAATATCATCATAACCAGCAGATTAGATTTTGGAATTGATCCAAACAGGGTCAAGGTCACGGCAAGGTCAAATGTCTGAAATATTTATTATTTTTTTTCAATAGCTGTAGCCTGTGGTGGTATTCCATTAAATGTCCATATTCCTTTCTCTCTCTCTCTCTCTCTCTCTCTCTCTCTCTCTCTCTCTCTCTCTCTCTCTCTCTCTCTCTCTCTCTCTCCAGCTCTGCATGCCTAAAGGCCTGTCGTTCCGCACTCAGAAGGACTCCCTGTCTCCCAAGTTCCACTCGTTCCTAATCACGCGTGAGGACGGCTCACGCACCTACGGTTTCGTACACACCTTCTACGAGGAGGTGACCAGCACTCAAATACGCTCGGCCATGCAGACTTTGCACCAGATGCACCACGCAGAGCACGCCTCTTCAAACACCTGCCCTTCCTCCTCCTCCTCCTCCTCCTCCTCCTCCAGTATGGACTCGTTAACCAGCAGCTCAGACGAAGCCGAGTCTCTGTCCTCTGCCTGTTCTGCGAGTCAACGTTGTTGCAGCTCCTCGAGCTACGACGCCGAGCAGGACACGCTGTACGTCTCCAAAGCACTGTGTCTGATCACACCTATGCCCTTCATGCATGCGTGCCAGCGCTTCCTGTCCCAACTGCACAGGGCTGTCACGGCCCAGCAGCCGCCCCCTCTGCCGCTGGAAAGCTACGTGCACAACGTGCTGTACGAAGTCCCGCTTCCGCCTCCCGGGCGCTCCTTAAAGTTCCATGGTGTGTACGAGCCCATCGTGTGTCAGCGGCCAGGACCGGCGGAGCTGCCGCTGGCGGATTTTCCTCTGGGCGAGGCTTTTCGGCTGCTGGGCGTCGAGAACCTGGTGCAGCTCTTCACCTGCGTCCTGCTCGAGATGCAGGTTCTGCTTTACTCGCAAGGTGAGATTCAAATCGATGCTGGTTTAAAAAGGAAAGTTAGGAGTTTAGTTTTTAATCAGGCATTCCATGCTTCCACAGAAGCTGTGTTTTTACTCCATGCTATCCAATCAGACACCTTTCTTAGCCGACAGAAGACGGTTGTGTTTACAGGCAGTTAGGAAGGAGAACTGGTCCGAGGAGCGCCATCTTTGCAGCGCCAATTTCATCTCCGCTAATTTGCTAACTAGCTAACTATCATATCGATGCATTAACTAAGGAATTAACTGGCTTAGCTTGCTAGTTACAAAACGCCAAACCATGAGGATCTTCTAGAGCTCCTTGTCTTTTTAGTGCTAATCTATTATAATAATAATAATAATAATAATAATAAGTGAAGAACATTTTAGCTAATGTCAGTCCGTTTCCTAAATAAAATTCTTGACAGATTTTCCAGTCAGATTATAAACAAGTAGCATCAGGTTGCTAAGCTGAAGCGGGGTCATTCCTATGTTCCCAGGGTCCTATGTTCCCCAGATTTATATGGCACATAATGTAACAATATCACTGCATTGGACATTTGGACATTTCAGCAGTGAGATGTCAGTAACAGATAAAAAAAATAAAAAAATAAAGGCGTTCAGAATGAACTTAATTAAAATAAATGCAGAAAAAAAATACATTAGCATATTTGGAGGCAAAAACAAAACCGGATTCAATTAGATACATAAGTCATGATGTCATGAGAGTTGGATTTAAAAACATACTAGGCTGGTTTTCACCAAAAGAAGCTATGACCTTTTGTGACCCGTGTCGTGACCCGTGTCATATTAAGCGAATACAGAGCTAGGTTTCCCATTATGTGCCATATAGAGCTGAGGAACATGGGACCCTGGGAACCGGGGAACATGGGACCCTTTTCCATGTGTTCATTTTGTGCCGTATAAACCTGGGGAACGTAGGACCCTGGGAACACAGATACGCTCCCAGCTGAAGCAGAATGTGTCGGCATGTCTGTCGGTCCTCTCTGTCTGAGCCGCTTCCTTTGATCAGTTCTGAGTAAACCCTCACTAAAGTTAGCTTGAAACGATCCTAAACAAGCCTCCAAACCATCCGAGTCTCTGATGTGGAGCAGGAGGAGGTGTAAGGAAGGGAGGTGGCCTAAGGAATATTCCATTGCTATGAAATTTATGTGAAAACTGGGCCAGTACAGATGCTAATGAAGACTTCGGCTGTACTTTAAAAGCACTGGTTTTTTGTTTTTTTGGTTTTTTTAATTGCATCGAGCTCTTATTGAGTTAGGTTTGGTCAGTTGTATATTGAGACATTGTTGTATGTTTTCTAAATGCATATAAGATTTTTTTTTTGTGTGTGTTTATAGATTATCAGAGGCTGATGGTGGTAGCGGAGGGGATCACCACACTCCTCTTTCCGTTCCAGTGGCAGCATGTGTACGTGCCCATCCTGCCTGCTTCCCTGATGCACTTTCTCGATGCCCCCGTGCCCTACATCATGGGCTTACAGTCGAAAGAGGGCACGGACCGCTCCAAACTGGAACTGCCTCAAGAGGTGACTGGGCAAACACTAAAGCGTACACAGTGTGTACACGGTCTCAGTTGTGTAATCGGTGACCTCACACTATTCAGTACAGCGATGGTGATTTTCAGACATTGGTACTGCACGTAGCCTGCTCCTTTCCCCTTTGTTTCCACCTCATCAAAAAGTTTCTTGTTTGGATAACTACAGTGAGTGAGTAAGTATGTGAGCTCAGATTTTGCTGACGATCAGATCTCATCTCAAGAGAAGATGCCAAACCTCGCCCAAACCTCTTGCTCTGTACTGTCCTCTGTCCTCGCCGTGTTCTCGCTCTTGTTCTGTTATAGCGGTGAAGGCTGTCTCGAACCTTACAGTGTTCTCTTAGTCATGTGATCTGTTCTGTGCTGATGATGTCAGCATGTTTGTATGCCAGGCTTTCCAGCAGCACACGATCCCAGGAGTGTGAGCAGTGCTTCTGCTCTGCCTGAGTGTTTTATTTATACATCAGGAGAATAAGGACACACGTTCATGTTCACGTGACGGTGTGAAGCAGGAGAGGCCGAGTGCTTGAGGAGAACGTTTCCCGAATGTATTCGTGACATTCTTTATTCAGGTGTCGAACGCTCTCTGTGTATTTATTACTCACGCGTTTAATGTTAATATCCATATAACAACATAATGGAAGTTGATGTTGCCAGTTAGGAAGCATGTTTAAAATAAAACTAAAAATTATTATATTATATCTGTGACCATTTTTACGTAGTGCTCTAGTAATAAATTATCAGTGGCATTGAAATGACCGCCTCACATGGGTGAACACGTCCTAACATTAATTGCAAACTAGTTTGTAGAAATGGTTTTGATGGAAGAATATGAATAATAACTCTCTCTACAGGCAAACCTTTGCTTCGTGGACATTGACAATCATTGCCTGGAGCTGCCAGAGGATTTCCCACAGTTCCCCAACAAAGCCGAGTTCATCCAGGAGCTGAGCGAGCTGCTGCTGAGCTATGGCCTGCCTCTAGAAGGGGGCGTTTCCTCGCCTCCACCCACCTCCACTCAAACACGTGTGACTGGGCCCGAAGCTCTGAGAGACTTGGTAGACGATGGGAGGAATGGAAATCTGCCGTTAGATGTTGCGGACCTGCTGCAGGGAAACCCGACTCTGGAGCGCCTTCAGGCTCTAGCCAAGCGCACGGGGGTGAAGGTCGCCCGTCTGGAGGAGCTGGTGGCCGGCCAGAGGGTTTTAGGGGAGGAGAACATGGCGGCATTGAGGACTGGCATCGAGGAGGCGGAGCTGAGGAATGCCAAACTGAACGTGCAGCTGAGGGAGGTGTTTGCTGCTCGCTTTGTTGCAATGTTCGCCGACTACGAGGCGTTCGTCATTCAGAACTCGCCAGACCTGGAGTCATGGCTCTCCAACCGGGAGCAGATGCACAACTTTGACAAGGTGACCAAATAACACAGTGAATGTTCTCCAGTGTGGGCATGTATAGGCATTTTAACTGTTTTTTTTTTTTTTTTTTGGGTAATCTGTCATTCCAAATGTAGAAAATGGCATGATGAGCTTTCGCAATAAGTTGCTTTCCCAATACTCTCTCCAGGCTTCCTTCCTGTCAGACCAGCCAGAGCCATACCTGCCTTTTCTGTGTCGCTTCATCGAGACCCAGATGTTCGCCACCTTCATCGACAATAAAATCTTGTCCCAGTGGGAGGAAAAGGAGCCCCTGCTGCGCGTGCTCGACGGACGCATCGAGAAGGCCCGCCTCTACAACGTACGCGCCCCCAGCCTGCGCTCCTCCGTCTACCAGAGGTGCACCTTCCTCAGCGAGTCCGGTGAGACGTTACGCTTTCATTAACACTTACATGGCTGTTTATGTGCGAGAGCTCGGCATGTCCGATCAGACGACAAATTCTCTTTACACCCAGCATTAGAAAAAGACGCCGTCTGAATGATTCATCAGTGATAATGAATGTGTTAATCTTGAAAGTTTAATAGACCAGGATTTGTCTCGAGGCTCAACAACGTTTATCTGGAAGTTTGTTTGTTTTGTTTTTTTTTTGTACTTTCTGATTTCCAGCTCAGGCCATTGAGCAGCGGTTGATGAAAATTGACCACACAGCCATTCATCCACACTTGTTAGACATGAAGATTGGCCAAGGCAAATACAAGCAGGGCTTCTTCCCTAAGCTGCAGTCGGACGTCCTCGCCTCAGGCCCGACCAACAATAAGTGAGTATGGTCCAGGCCCAGGTCCAGATTTCTAGCTTTGCCTTTTTGTCCTTCATCCAGTCCACCCACATTGTTTAATCTGCTTCTCTGCAGCGCACGCTAATGAACACATGATGAATAGCTGACGGGTGGAATTGGTTCGATTAAAATTACATGAATGATGCTGATGATTGATAGAAAGACAAACTGTTTGTTTATTGTCCTTCGTACATCAAGGATCTTTGCTATATTCCCTCTAAATGTTTAAACAGTAGAGCGTGGATAAAGGTAATACCCTGTAGTGTTGATTTGTTTCCAGAATCATAGCCGAGCAGGCATACTGTGAGCCTGAGTATCAAAGTATTTTCTCACTCTTATTTATATTTATAAAAATCTGTCACTTATAAGATGTCTTCTTCTGCTGCTGCTCATAAACTCTGTGGTGTGGCTTACTATATCTTTAATTCAGCATTTTAATATGTATCTATATGGGTTACTAGAATCGTTCTACTAATTTGTTTGTTTGTGCACATGCTCATGTTCGTGCGATATTCACACACACACACACACACACACACACACATTACATTCTGTCAGCAGGTGGTCTAATCGCACTGGCACGGCTCAGCGGCGGAGGGACTGGCACAGACAGCAGACCGATCACCTCGGGCTGGACAACGACCGCAAAGAGGTGCAGTACGACTTCCTCCTTCCATCGTCATCATCCTTTTATTCTCTCGTTCCCTGTGCATGCTCTCTATCACGTCACATTCGATCTCATTACTCTCCCTTTTTTCGTGCTGGACTTCCTTGAGCCTAATAAATTCTTCCCTGTTTACTTTTAATATTATTATAAAGCATCTGTGGACAATTCTGTCTGACTTTCCAACTAATTTAGTGATAAATTATTTAGAATACGATATGGCAATGATCGCATGGTACCTCGGCCAACACCTTGTTTACCTGGTGTGTGTACATTATTTTTTATTTATATTCAGCAGTTGCTAGATTTAAAATGCCCTAAAATTGTTGCTTTTTTAAGAATGATATAATTAGCATGCAAAGTCTTTTCAGAGCATGTTTTATCGTTAGTTTCCTGTCATAACTTTGCCTTGCATGGCTTTATTGTTGTTGTTTTTGGGTTTTTTTTTTTTTTGCTTCTTTGTGCCCCTTTCCATTGCTCTTCTTGTCTATCGTTTGCGTCGTCGGTCGATTGAACGCTGCGGGTCGTGGGCTGTACCACTCCGCAGCCAGTGCAGGGGTGTTCAGTGGTGCAGAACTCTACGGTTTCCTGGGAGTGGGTCCAGGCTCCAACCCGTCATGTTAAACCACCCAAAAAGTCCTTCTCAACCTGCAGCCTGGTATGTTTGAGGTCTGCTATTGCGTCAGCAACTGATACCTGTTTGAACAAGCCTAGCTACAAACATAAACCTCACAAAAGCACAATGAGCTAATGAGTGCTTCCTAAGTACCAGACCTTTGACGGAAGCTTCTGATCAGCCGTATCCGTAGACTTTACCTTTCCTACCGTCCCAAAGATGCAGATTTCCTCCCGACCAATGGTTTCCCTTTATTTCTTCCTATATTTTGCCTGCGGCAGGAAAACCGGGCTGAACGTCGTACAGTGTGAACCCAGTTTTAATCAGGAATTGTATTTTAGTTTACAGTTATACATTAATATGCATTCCTACATAGACACACACACACATAAAGAGAATGAGAGAGACACTAACATGTATATGTCTCTGTAGAAGTACATGCAGGAGGCGCGTAGCCTGGGGAAAAACCTGAGGCAACCCAAACTGTCTGACCTTTCCCCAGCGGTCATCGCTCAGACCAACTCGAAGTTTGTGGAGGGCTTACTGAAGGAATGCAAAATGAAGGTGTGTATGGATTTATCTTGTTGGATCATTCACCATCTCTCTCGGTCGTTATTCAGTATTGATCTAGTCCGGTGAAACCGAAGAGTTCACCTGCGGTGTGATGTGACGCGGCTTGTGTTAACGCCGTGTGTTCTCTGTTCAGACTAAGCGGATGTTGGTGGAGAAGATGGGTCGAGAGGCCGTGGCGCTCGGCCACGGAGAGGCGAACATCACCGGTCTGGAGGAGAACACGCTCATCGCTAGTCTGTGTGACCTGCTGGAGAGGATATGGAGCCACGGCCTGCAGGTCAAACAGGTGAACGTTTATTCGCGTATACAGTTTTCTCAACTCAAATACGTAATCAGACACTTTAATTACACATTTACATGGTTGGGTTTTGCTGTGTGTGTGTGTGTGTGTGTGTTTGCAGGGAAAGTCTGCATTATGGTCCCATTTAAAGCATTACCAGGACAGAGTGGAGAAGATGGAGCAGCAGGCGGAGTCATCAGGTACTGCACACAGGCATACACGTACACATGCACGTATACACACACCCCCACACACAAAACCACGTGTGTGCTTAAACTTGTCCGGATATCTGTTTTTTCTTCTTTTTTAAAATTTTTTATCTGCTACAGTGTCTCAGGGGCAAGAGAAACGGAAGTCGGAGTCCTCCATGGGCCTGTCAGTACTGCGCGTGTCCGTCGTGCAGGACATGAGGTGGGTGTGTGAGGAGGCTCCGGAGTGCGATTCATCACTGCAGTGTGTTACAACTGATCTGAATGGGGAATATTCTCTCGTGTGAATACCCTGAGCTCTAATGACAAGCTTGAGGAGAATGCTTTCGCACGATTTCAGTCCGAGCTGTAAGATTTTAACCCGCGTCAGATGCGAGCCCACGTGTACCGTATGGTCTCTCGCCTTCACGGTGCCGTAGACAAAATTCACACGACGCATCACACCACCCCGGCATGGATTCCTTTTCACGTAGTCTGTCGTGTGCTATCCCTAACCTGATGGGCGTGTATTAGACGATACGCAATGCAAATCACACTGAGCTTTCTCTCCACAGTCCTGTCTGGGCATCGAGGACAACCGAATTTAAATCCCTCCTCCCTCTCACACAGGCACATCCAGAGCATGGGCGAGATCAAGACGGATGTTGGGAGAGCACGAGCCTGGATTCGTCTGTCCCTGGAGAAGAAGCTGCTGTCCCAACACCTCAGACAGCTGCTTTCTAACCAAGCTATAACCAAGTATAATGACCACACACACACACACACACACACACACACACACACACACACAAAATAATAACATGCACATTGTGTTCTTTTGAGCCCAAACACAACTATTTTTTGAGTAGTACATTTTTTTTAAATTTTTTTTTTTTTTTTTGTAGAGGGATCTAATTTCCACTCCTCCATTTAAAACATTTTAAACTCCCCTGTTCAGTTCAGCCCGCCGGGTTTTTCACAAGTTTTTGTGTTTCGGTGTTGATTTGGAAGTATGTTTGAATGTTTCGACATTAAAGCGCCATCTGGGCTGGGTCTGAACCCCCTTGGCAGAGGCAACCAGGTTGTTCTGGTCCATAGCAGAATTATGATGCCATCAATCTACTCAAAAGCCGCCGAACCACCAGTCACGAAACGGCGTCAGTGATCCACCTCCATGATTTTCCATTGAATCCGGTCAACTTTGGTTGACCTTTGTTTGTCCAGAATGACCTTTTGTTCGCAGTCGTCTAAAATACTTAAAATACTATCTTATTTAAAAAAAAATTCTGTTATTTGACTGGAAAATGTGTTCTTTATTATTGTTGTTTATTCTCAGTTTTGTGAAGGGTGCCAATAATTATTGTGGGATTTGTGTACATTGTGTCTTCTTCATCATCTTCTTCTTCTTATTATTATTATTATTGTTTTGTGTATGTGTGTAATAAGTGTGTAACACGTCCACAGGAAGCTGTATAAGCGATACGCCTTCCTGAGGTGTGAAGAAGAGAAGGAGCAGTTTCTTTTCCATCTGCTGAGTCTGAACACAGTGGACTACTTCTGCTTCACCAGCGTCTTCACCACCATCAGTGCGTTCACACAACACGTTTTCTGCTTTAACACACGACGGCTACACACTCTGTCAGTAGGCAACCTTGCATACTCAGTACAGCAAAAATGCAGAAACCTTGCCAGATGTTTTGGCCATAATGTCCTGCAGCTGCATGGTTTGGACCAGACTGTGGAAATGGGTTGCCTAGTGAAATAAATAAATTTTATATATATATATATCATTTTAGGAACCTCACCAAGACATGAGCGTGTTGTTCACCATTATTTCATGTGCTTCTTTATTTGTCCCTTCAGTGATTCCGTATCGCGCCGTCATCATCCCTATCAAGAAGCTGAGCAATGCCATGACCACATCAAACCCCTGGGTGTGCGTGTCAGGAGAACTGGGCGACTCGGGCGTCATGCAGATACCGAAGAACGTTCTGGAGATGACATTTGATGTGAGTGCCCTGACATCAGCGCTGCCGCTTCCATGACAACTCACGGTTGCTCATGGTGACGGAGCTGTGCGGCGTGTCCGAGTTGAAAGCATTGAAGTGAAAGCAGAGTTATTTTCCCCTCTCGTGTTTGTCACACAGCTTTCATAGCTCTGCCCATGACGTTTAGTACTACTGATGGTTCTGAAAACTACAGAACCTGAACTAGAATATTTAAATAGTTTCTCATTGGCACGTACGAAAATGTTTCAGCATTTTCATCTAGCAAGTTTGTTTACATCAAACAAACAAAAATAAAACTTACTGACAGTTGTATTGGTTTTAATCATTTTACTGTGGGGGGGTGGGGGGGTGTACAGTTGTGATGGGACTCTCTTCTGTATCTGGTTTGAATGTTGGTAGAGTTTAGTGTGATGGTTTATTCAGTATGTTGGATGGCCACACATCTGGACACATCAGCTCCCCCCGCGAGATGTTCCTGTGGTTCCTGATTTTACTTCTGTTTCTGCAAATCGAAAAATAGAACAAACTCGCACTTTCTTGAAGTTTGAAGTTAAACAGATAATTTGGCAGCTCGTATACGTTCGCTCACTGAAGAACCGTAAACCGCTCACTACCTCATTTCCATGGTGACCTGTATTTGAGTGTGTATTTAAAAGCCCCGTTGATGAGAGGCTCACTTTTTGAATCGGAGACGAGGACGCTGCCTTAAACGCTACATCACTGCCACTCGCTGCCACGCCCATTCTGTCAATCATCTGTCATGTCCTAACCAGTCATGTTTCTTTCTCCAGTCTGCCTTTAGGGCTCACACGCACCTCTCCATCCCCTTCAAGGTCAGGAGCACATTTTACCAAAGCTCTCACGCTCCATCTCTCTCTCTCTCTTTCTCTCTCCTCACTCCTCACTCCTTCAGTGGCTCTTTCTGGATTTTCCTGTAGAACTAAACATTGTCATTTTCATGCAGCTGCTTCCCAGAGAGGAAAACTAGCACGCTATATTGTATTAGCTTTACGCCGTTCTTCAGGCTTTCGCTTTGCTTCTTCCATGCATTCAGTCATAGCTGTTCAGAACTGACATGAAAATGACATGTAAGACCTTCTTAATGTTTTGTAGTTTGCTGGGACACTGGGAGGTTGCGTGTGTTAGTTGGGTAGATGAGTAGTTTCGGAGTGCTGCATGATTCCTCTGGGGTTGAAAGGTAGCTGGTGTGTGAGCCTTTGGCACGTGACCGTTCTATAAAACGGATAGCTTTTTCTTTCCGTTACTGTCACACCTTAACACTTCATTCAACTGTTCTTGCAGTGTCAGAACCTGGGGAAGCTGACCACGGTGCAGTTGGGCCACGACAACGCCGGGCTTCTGGCCAAGTGGCTGGTGGACTGTGTGCTGGTTCGCAACGAGATTACGGGACACACGTACAAGTGAGCTCGGCACTTTACATCAGAAAAGATAACATTTGTATAAATAAATAAGACACAAGGAAAAGTATATTCCTTCTTTGCTTTCCTGGTCTCTCAGTACAAACTTCCTTATGTTTCCTTTTCTCTCTCTTCCCCCCCCGTCTTTCCCAGATTCCCCTGTGGTCGCTGGCTGGGGAAAGGCGTAGACGACGGCAGTCTTGAACGAATCCTAATCGGTGAATTGGTGGCTCCGTGCAACGAGGAGGAGGCGGGGCGAGGTTCCAAGACCCCGCCCCCTCAGCGCTCACCCTCACAAATCCGTCGAATCAGCATTAGTTCCATCACAGGCCGAGGCAGCAGTAAGTTTTTAATACAGATCTCGGATATTACTGCATTGCGATTACGTACGACCGATTTATTGTGCCATGACTCTTTTGGAACGACGCGTCTCGTTTTAGAACCAACACCAGATCAGATACAGGAAGCCATCAGTGAAGCAGTAAACAACATCGTGAAACATTTTCACAAACCAGAGAAGGAGGTATGTGCGCACATGACTTTTGAATTTAGTGTTGTTTATTGTGGACTCGGACTCATTTTCTCCCTCCTGGCGGTCAGAGAGGGAGTCTGACGGTTCTGCTGTGCGGAGAGGGAGGTCTTGTGGGAGCTCTGGAGCAGTTCTTCTACCACGGCTTCCGCACGGCTCGTCTCTTCCAGAAAAGCGTCTTTCTGTGGGACTTTATCGGTGAGCTCATCTTTTTAATTTCTCCGAACGTGAAATTTCATTCTTCCATGCTGCGACGCCGGAAGCTTATTACCGCCAACCTGTGGCTTTAGTCTTACTGCCATGGAGCTGGAGGTTACTGATCAGATCTAGTTAGCCGTAATTATCTAAGCTTACAGAAAGGGCTTTTAAAATATTATTTAATTGTCCGTTTTCAGGTAATGTAATGCTTGGCTAGGTGTATATATTTATATACTGCTATATGTTTAGAGAGCATGCATGCAAAAAATGTTAAAGACTTTGACATCATTGACTGTATGTATAAAGGTAAGTATGAATATAAATACATGTAGATCCAGATAACACCTGTGTGTGTGCGCTCGTGTATTGAACAGAGAGGACGGTGGTGTATATGGAGAGTTGTGATCAGACGGCTGATCTGCAGCGACCGGCCGAGCGCATCGGTTCGAGCTGCAACTCTCTCTGTCGCTATGCCAACGCTATCAACAATACATCACGCAACTTGGGCAAAGACGGCAAATTCCAGCTTCTGGTCTGCCTTGGGGCAAGGTAGGGACGTTACAGTGGAGTGTATAAACACACACACACACACACACCTCTTCTTAAGGTTCACTTCTCCCACTTTGTAGTGCACTTCTTATTCTTTGCCTTTCTGCGTCTGTGTTCAGAGATCGATTGCTGCCTCACTGGCTCCCCCTGCTGCTCAAGTGTCCCATCATCACACGTATGTATGAGGAAACGGCGCTGCTGCGCGACAATCTCTCCGTCAACCTTCTCATCAGCGTCCTGCAGTCTCTGCACGACTTCCGCATAACTCTAGAGACCTCCCTCACCAAAGGGGTGGAGCTATAGCCAGACAGAAATGCTCCGAATCGGTCTCCTTGTCCACCTCAGCCTCCTGATCCTTCTGCCTCTGCTGCTGCCGCTGTTACTGCTGCTGCCGCTGCTTCCCAGGAACACGAAACAAACCTGCTCCAGACTAACACGGCGTTTAAACTCCCAATCGGAGAAATCGGGGTTCACGTGGAAGAGGGGGGGGGGGGGGGCGTTTTGGAGCAGCGTTAAAGAATCCAGTCGTTGGTGTTTGAATTGCTCTGAATTGTTTTGTTTTTTTTGTTGTTTTTTTTCCATTTTAAGGAAGAACCTTCAGGTTTGGACTGGTTTCTGAATCCTGCTTGCTTGCTGGACAGTTTCCTGTGTTCATCCCTCGGACAACCGGCCATCTCGAGTGTGCGCCATTTCAAGAAACGTGTCGGTGTGAGCCTGCAAGGAACTGACTGAAACGTATCACGTTAACGGCTTTGCAGAGATTCAGTATTAACAGGCGTCAGAGGAGTTTTATTGCTTCCTACAGCGGGAAGCTAAATCACGTGCGCATTAAAGCAGTGAACGACCAAAAAATAAAAATAAATAAAAAATTATTAGTGTGAGGAAATTTCCTATTTTCCTAAATTTCTATTTCACAATAGACTGGATCGTCTGGACCGGTCGAGTCAAACCTGCGTCAGTAAACAACATTCCAGTGACGTGAAGAGCGTTAGAGGATGAGTTTTCTTTTCGCCAGTCAGTATTAACTTGGGTTGTGTTGAGAAAATTCAACAGCAAACTTTTATATTTATCAGAAAACACTGGAAAGCAATAACATGTCATTTTCTGCTCTCATAAGGACAAAAATTTAACCACTTAAATGACCAGCTTTTTTTTTTTTTTCTTACCATGTATTACCTTTTTCCACTTTTTGAGTGGAAAGAAGTCTATTTGGCCTGCTGTAATTTGAGCTCATTTTCCACAAGTCCTCTGTTTTGGGGCTTTAAATCTAAATATACTATACACACACACACACACACACACACACACACACACACTGTATCAGTAATAAAAGATTGACGTTAATGAACTCCATGGACTGAGAACAGCTCCAGGAGTCCGTGAGTTAAGTCAGCGGTTATAATGAAATAATTTATGTGCCGAAGGGGATGTGAACTCATGTTATACGGTGTTTGAATGTCAGTGATCCACCTGCGTATGCTGGAGGATGCATGTGTGAAGTATGGCTTTTTTTTTGTTTGTTTTTTTTTTTGGAAATGTTCAGGATCACTTCTGTATATTTATTTATTTTTAAACAAAGCTTTTGTGACACTGGTTGATGGATGTACGGAGGGAGCCGGACGTAAGGACGATCCATTTAGTTACAGCGTATCGCGTCCTGTTGTTCCATATTTGCCGGCTCATTGAGTTCGGTTCTGACTGTGTGTAATATTGGTATAAATTTACCTGTGTAAAAATTCTATGAACCACTTTTGTTTTCCCCTAAAAAGACGTTAAAGCAGCTGGCAAACACGATATAACACTGGATCATTCCCTTTTGCCTTTAATGCTGTTGCATGCCGGAGCTGGGAATTTTAGCTGGAGATTAGTTACTTCAACTTTAGGTTTATATCTGTCCTGATTTAGAGCTGTACCAGGATCGTAACCACTTTTTTTTTTTTTTTTTTTTTTTTTTGCCCTATGACTACGTAGGACGGTTTGTTTTCCTTCCCGATGATTGCATTGTGAACGCTTCTCACCGGAAATTTGGAAAAGAGTTCATTTTTCCATGTGTCAGTAAGCAACTGCTGTTATGTTCATGATGTTTATGGAACCTTTCATTAAAATCACTGTGTTTACGGTTGTGCCGTCTACGAACTCACTATTTTTAACAAGCCATTTGTTGACCTTTGACTTTTCTAAAAGTTTTATGAGGTAAATGATTATGTAGTACTTTCATTTCAAATGAAAATTCATTACCGAGAGTTCACTGATGTTCCTGAGTTTACCTCTCGTGTACGAGTTGCTTTTCTTTACAGATGGGTAGGGTTACACTGTATGACAGTAATCAGTAATATAGTACCTTTTTATGAAGTAACCATGTGCACGGGTTGTCATTTTTAATACGTTGTTCAGAGTAAGCGGTCAGATATGAAGCTGACCGCTTAGATCCTTAGTAACTGCCTGGTCAGGGTTGTGGTGGTTTACGTTAGCCTACCAGCTTGTTTATGTTTTTGAAATCGGAGCCGACTAAGTTTTTTTTTACAAAATATCGCAGGTATGTACAAACTAAAGTAATAACTGCGGGAGAGGGATTAAAAACAGTCCTGCACACATGTCTAGTTGAAACCAATTATGAAATGGAGTGATGTAGCTGAGGATGAGGAACTGTCAAAGCAAGAATTCACACAACATACTGACACTGCTGACATTTTTACCTCTAGGTTTTTCCCCAGTGTTTCTGGAAGCATGGTGTTTAATGCTAAAGTATCATTTCTGAATAATGTTTAAAAGTTGCTACATCATTCAATCTTTACCATTAGCTAGAATATGACTCGCTGCTTAGCCAATAATATTAGCTACTGGAATCGATGCTAGTCTAAGCTAGCATTAGCACAGAAAACAGACTAACTTGGGCACTTACAGCCAGGTAATGTCAAATTGAGTAAATTGGTGAAATTTTGCTCAATATAATTTGTCTTTGTTTACTCCAGCATACTGAAACATTTTAGTGAGGTAGGGCCAGGAGCCCTCATCCTCAAGTTGCAGACTGCAGTGTAGTAGATTATCCCTCTTTAGATGCACACGGTTAGCTGTAGCATGAGTATATTTTTTTCATGTAAATGTAAGCAAGAGTACAAGTATTACATTTCAATAATCCTTAAGTGCAAATACGCCAAAATAATGTGTATTTGTAGTATTTTTAGCTGTATTGCGTGCATAAAGCAACAGTAATCAAAATGCTTTTAAGAAGTTGTTATTATTATTATTATTATTATTATTAAGTTCAAGTTCAGTTTATTTGTATAACACTTCTAACAATGGACATTGTCCCAAAGCAGCTTTACAGAAGTATATAAATTCAGGACATAGATTTTAAATTTATGAATTTAGTGGCAAGGAAAAACTCCCTGAGACAATATGAGGAAGAAACCTTGAGAGGAGCCAGACTCAAAGGGGAACCCATCCTCATCTGGGTGACACCAGATAGTGCGATAATTGTACCAGTACTACATGGTCAGCAATGAAAGTCAGTACTCCCATCCTCAGCAATCCCAATGATCCCTAGGCTGCACCGTGTGGGGGCCATCCTCAGCAGCAGCATGTGACTTCCAGTTGATGAGATCTCCAACCAGAAGTAGGGCATCAGGATGGATCGGGCAGGTCCACAGAGCAGAAGGGGTCGGGATCACTGGCATCTCAGGAGTATCATGTGTAGCTCGACAGAAGGGGAGAGGGAGAGAGAGAGAGAGAGAAAATTAGGTATGCTTATTGTCCCGTAATGGTTAAGGACAGTGTACTTTGCGTGAGTGAAAGCAGGGACTCCGTCAAGATTAGCTATGACAGCATAACTAAAAGGGAGAGCCAGAAGGTAACACCGACATGAGGGCTCCCTGGGACATAAGGCAGCCAGCCACCCCACCACCGACAAACCTGGGTGAACGTGTGAAAGTGGGGGGGCGACAGCATCCAAACATCCCAGTTCACCACAACACACTATGCCTGTGAGACCTCTAGATTACAAATAATTTGACCCAGAGGTAGCATATATAAAGAAAAAAGCAGTGGGCTTAAAACAGAACCTTGCAGAACACCAAACTCTACCTCAGTTTATATATATATATATATATATATATATATATATAATTATTATTATTATAATAACTTGGTTATCATTAATTGCAATAATGATAAGGTATAAGGTGGTTGTTCCACAAGTGAATATTTACACCCAACATCAGTATCTGATCTCAACCTCACTAATGCTCTTGTAGTTGAATGAGCACAAATCCCCACAGCCACGCCCCAAAATCTAGTGGAAAGCCTTCGCAGAAGAGTGGAGCTTATCAGCAAAGAGGGAACAAATCTGGAATAGGATGTTCAACAAGTGCACATGGCTGTGATGTTCAGGTGTCCACATACTTTTGAGTACACTGTCTGTTAGAAAAGGCGCACAGCATTAAAAAAAAAAAAAAAAAAATGGCCGTCGATGTTTAGCTTCTTATCGAATGGTTAGAAACAGTTCCTGCACTTGTTCCTGTTCAGTTCAGTCAGTGTGAATATCTGCTCTAATAACCTCTCTGTGCTTGGACTGTGTTGGGGTTCGGGACTCTCCTCTCTGTAATGCGGTACGGAACCCAAAACACAACACCCCTCCACCTCCCTGACCGACTTCACGAGCTCGTGCGCGTTTCATGTCACATCTGCGCAGCTGCTGTAAGGCCTGTAGCTCCGCCCACTCGGATCGCGATGCACGGATTCTGAAAGGCAGAAAGCCTTGGCAACGGGACCCCGCCCCTCTTTCCCGCGTAATTTTCTCGTCCTTATATGGGCAATAGAATGCAGACGCAGCCCCGACGTCAACCGCGTATGCAAATGAGGTTGATTGAAGAAATTCAGAAAATGGTGGACGGCAGTGCCGGCGCATGCGCACAACCGTTTACTACGCCGAGACAGAAAGTGAGACATTAAGCGTGCTTAGCAGTGGCGCATTGTTGTTTAATGAGTAACACTTGGGGCGCGTTCAATTCGCTTGACTGACCTTTATCAAGGTAAGAGTGACACTTTTCGTAAAAAGAAAGTAACTAAACTGTTTAAGCGTGCAGCATTGCGTTATTATTATTTATTTATTTTGAGAGGCCGCTTTTAGTAAGTTTTAATGTCATGCGCGTGACAATGCGATGCGGTTCCGTACCGCGTCACGTCAGGCAGAAAGCTCACGCTGAACGGCACAGGATACTTTTTTTTTTTTTTTTTTAGATTTGGAGAAAGGCAGTGAATGTGCGCAGTGTTTTGTAAGAGTGATGAGTCTCGGGGTTTTTTTGCGCATTAGGCACATGTTCCAGGCGGTGCGGCGCGGTGCCATTTTAAGGCGCGCGCATCTCTCATCTAACCGTGTTTGATAGGAGATGCTTCATCCTGCTCGAAATGCTCACTTTAGTTCACTTTTTATATAGATTCGGATCGAGTTGGATGTATTAAGAGGTGTTTTTTGTGTGCGTGTCTCTAAGCTACACGTATCGATGACTAGTTCACGCGCAGAGCACCGCAAACACGATAGGGAAAGTTTTCATGGATAGTTCTCTTATTTCTTGTCTTGTTTGTTCGCTGTTGCAGGTTTTTAACTGTGTGTGTGTGTGTGTGTGTGTGTGGTCTATCTATCTATCTCTCTCCGTCTCTCTCGCGCACACACACACACACACACACACACACCTACTCCTCATGATGGTGGGTGTGCTTCAAAACAAACTCGCGAGCTCTGCTTGCACGCGCTCACAGCATCCTAAAGCGCCAAAGCTGTACACTGATGATGATTAAAAAAGAAAGAAAGAAAGAAGAAAAAACAACCTACTATAAGCACTCGTGTGTTTTGTTATACAGGCTGCAGTATTTACTTTTGTTATTAACTTTAATTTCAGAGTTCACCGAGCACTGAGGAACATGTTACACTTTGACCTGGAATCCCTGTGTGTGGGTGTTTGGGTAGATTGTTCAACACTGCAACTAAAGGAAGCAAGCTTAGATAGTTGTGTTGGTTTAACTGGTTGATGGAGTGAGTGAGTGTGTGCAGTAGAGAGAGAGAGAGAGAGAGTAAGGACTCGGGCCGACAGCATGGAGTCGGTGACGCAGCAGCGCGCGCCCAGACAGACAAAGAGCAGCAGCAGCAGTCCGGCTGTAGCATTGTAACTCATCACCTCAGCGTTTCACCTGCTCTTTATCCAGCCGTAAAAGTCGCCATGTTATCATTTCCACAGCGTAGATGATATCAACGAGCATGGAATCCGTAAAACAACCGAGACGACCTTTAAAGTCGTTGTTTGAGTGTGGTGTTTGTGTGTAACGCTTCCGCGCTGAGGAGCCAATATGGAGCACTTCACTACACTTCCCTCAGCCGGGTTTTTTAAATTGTATTTATTTATTTTTTTCAACAGGCACATTGTGTTTAACCAGACTGCGGTTGGTGACTGAATGAATATATTCACCTCTTTAAAAAAATAATAAAATGAACAAGTGTTTGTGTATTTTTTATTCTGGTTTCTGTCGCTCTGTTCGCACTATAATGCTCCATCTTTGTAGCCCCGCCCCCTCTCTCCTCTCCCCTCCCCCCCCCCCCCCCCCCCCCCCTCCCCTCCCCCTCCCCCCCCTCCCCCTCCTCCCCCCCCCCTCCCTCTCCTCCTCTGTCCTGTGGAAGGCGGCGCCATGTTTGAACGACGGCAGAAAACTGTTAAGAGAGCTCGCGGCGCCGTGGCAGCGCGCGCTTACTCTGTCAAACCCAAGAAAACACGGTTATAACGTATAATTCTGGTCCAAATGTGTAATGAGATTAAAGTTAAACAGTTATAATAACGTCGTTGCAGTGTTTGAGCACTTAACTCGATTACACTGTGTTTTGGACACACGAAAAAAGCCTGTGTAGTCTGCTGAAACAAACAAACAAACCATTACTGAAATTCAAATGGTTTTAAGTTATAATGGGAACACATTACATTATAATGGGAACTCATTACCAGTAGAGAACCGCATGGACCATTATGGGTCTCTACTGGTAATGTGTTTGGGTTCTATTGGTGGCATGTTTGTCAAGTTGAAACCAATACAATTCATTAAATCCTGGCCCCAAACACACTACATTTGTTAATGGTTTTAATGGCATTTGTAGTGGAAGCCATTAGAATTTCTGTAATGGTTTCTATTGTTTTTTTCAGCAGGGAAATTATACTAAACAGAGTGATACAACCCATACATACGGGTCTAATTAACTCAGTCATCGCTCACAAAGTGTGTGTAAGTGTGTGTTCTATCTTGCTGGGTACCAAATGTCCCCTACAAAGAGAGGAATGTGAGTTTTGATCTTGTGGGGACTTTTGGTTGGTCCCCATGGGCCAAAAGGTTTCCTTTTGGTTATTGAGGTTAAGGTTATTGAGGTTAAGGTTAGGGTCAATGGAAGGTCCTCACACAAACAAAGGTGTGTGTGTGTGTGAGGGAGATATTCATTTCTAAAGTCACAAAGCCTTCTTTAGTACTCTTAGCTTTTGTTTTACTTCTACACTCCTAATTTAATTTGGTTAAGTGATTTTACTGGATTAGTTTTTGAATATAAATCAACAATACTGCTCTGTAGGGTAAATAACACATCTGTATGACACACACACACACACACACACACACACATGCTGAATGCAATAGTTTTTTTTTGTTGTTGTTGTTTTTGTTTGGTGCCTATTGTCTTTCAAGGGTGTGTTGCATCATACAGAGTTCATTCGTATCCCTTAAACAGTCTCCTAGACTGGAAACCCGTGGAAGACATCAGACATAAAACCCAAATTGCTAATTCAACCAGAGTGTTTTAACTTGTACATTATGCTCTATAAATCTGATTTTTTTAAAAAGTATTTATATAATTTGAATTGTTTGTGCATATGGTTTATAGAAGCTACATATAGTATGCTACATGCGACTTACCTCGGAAGCTGGAACTCAGAATTACACCATTTTCGACCTCCAGTGTTTCCAAGTAGGAATTGCTATTTGGGGAGGCATTTTTTGTTTGTTTGTTTTTGTTTGTTTTAGTCGGAGGACAGAAATTCCAAGTTATGAGTTTTGAGTTGAATGCAGCATTATCAGTAATTATTAATGCAATATCACTTCTCACTGTACCCGTCTTTCCAGATGTTTGGTTTCCATAAGCCAAAGATGTACCGCAGTCTGAACGGATGCTGTATCTGCAGGGCAAAATCCTCCAGCTCTCGCTTTACAGACAGCAAACGCTACGAAAGAGACTTCCAGAGCTGCTTTGGGTAAGCTTATGTTCCACTCAATAACTGATCCAACCAATAGCCATAACTCTCGCATAACGTACAATTTGCAAAGTAATGCTTATATGAAGACTTGGTGAGGTTGAATGCATTCTCTGAAATGTTATCGTACTGAAATACAAATGCAATTAAAAGTGGTCAGGATGCACGGTTACGCTTTGTGTTCTGATGTTCCTGCAGCCTCTGTGAAACACGCTCTGGAGAAATTTGTAACGCTTGCGTGCTGTTGGTGAAACGCTGGAAGAAGCTTCCGGTCGGATCCAAAAAGAACTGGAATCATGTGAGCAAAACTAACTGCTCTACCCCTATTACTGAATTAAAGATCATTTGGTGATTTTAAATGGCCACTTGGGTTCAATCATATTTCACCATGCACTCGGGTGATCTACAGGTGGTGGATGCGCGAGGTGGACCCAGCCTGAAGATGACCGTGAAGTCTAAGAAGGTGAAGCCTCTTTCTAGAAGAATCAGGCCAAGTCAGATCTGCAGAGTGCAGAATGAACTGAAAAGAAACAGTGAGTGCTGTTGTGTTGTTGTTGTTTTTTTTTGTTTTTTAATTACGTGTTTTTATTTTGCATTAATCTAATTACAGACTAACCGCACACTGCACAAATAACATCTTAGCAAATGATTATATCTTGAATAAGCTTGAAATTGTCCATTATTGGTAGATAATTTTTATTGTTTCAGGCATTTATTCCTAGAAAGATGCAAAATAATCTGCCGATGGAATAAGACCATTTTAAACTTGTAATTAGAAAATATGTCTAGAAATAGACTTAATGATCTTAAGTCTGCTTTTAATTTTTTTCCTTTTCAGTGGTACATATTTTTGTGTTTTAAAAATCTTTTTAATTAAATTTTTTTAAGCAGAAAAAAAATGAAAGAAATACATTTTTGTAGACATTATATAAATCATTATTTTTAAAAATGCTACGTTCCTGTATTGCTAGCTATCTGTGAGTCAGCGTGTATTTATTGACCCGTATCGTGTGCCTTTGGGAATCATGAGATGATATTTTTGTCAAATCGCTCACCCTTAATCTGGATTATGTTGACGAATAAATTCCATTTAACAAATAGTTTAACAGCGTTATAGACAGATGGGTCAGAACGTATATCAGTAATGCGCTTTGAAAAGCAGGCCTTTTTAAGGAAACATTTTGCTTATTAAAATCTTTTATGAGTTACGAGGTGTAGCGTAACGTTACAAAGCTTTTAGGAAACTGGCCGCAGGTTGGTTTTGTGAAACTGTCCACATGATAACAGTGGTGTTGGTAAATCTCTCTCTGTCCAGACTCCGATGCTCACAGCACCACCTCCAGCGCAAGCCCTGCCCAGTCTCCCAGCTACAGCAACCAATCAGATGAGGGCTCTGACTCCGAACTGGCTCCAGGCTCCTCCCGCTCCCCGGTCTTCTCCTTCTTGGACCTGACCTACTGGAGGAGGTGTGCATTACCTTTTGTTGTGTGGCATTTGTTGATGTAACTTCTGTCTGCTGTAACAGGATAGTTAATGATGGCAGGACAGTGTTGCCTTTACTTGTGCAGTGCATTACTGTTGTGTGTCTAACTCTGTGTGTATGAACGCGTCTCTGTAGGCAGCGCGTGTGCTGTGGCATCATCTACAAAGGCCGCTTTGGAGAAGTGCTCATCGACGCGCACCTCTACAAACCCTGCTGTCAGAAGAAACAGGAGCAGGGGCGTGAGGAAGAGGAGGATGAGCCGGAGGAAGAGGACACGGAGCTGGAGAAAGAGGGCGGGCCGGCGCCTCAGAGCGTGCTGGCGTCTCCGCACGCTCCACCCGATTCTCCGCCTCTGCCTCTGAAAACCGAGGAGGAAGAGGAGTGGTGACTCCGATTCCCAGCGAACTGATTGGGCATTTTACGGGGTTTGAGGGGTTTTGTAGTCTTCAGGCACTCGTAAAGAAGTTCTCTCAATTTTTCTACAATCCAAGAGCAGCTGGAACTTTTTTTTTTTTTCTTCCTCTGAGGTGGGATGACTGTGTGGTTTTGTGCACTCATGTCCTTATTGTTCAACGCTCGAGTATTTTCATAATTTTCCCCTCACCATACGGATCACTTTTTTTTTTTTTTCCCCTTTCCCCCGTACTTATCTTACCGTGTGTGTGTGTGTGTGTGTGTGTGTGTGTGTGTGCGTGTGTGTGTGTGTATGTGTGTGTGTGTGTTGAGCTCTGTTCCTGCTCAGTATGATGGATTTCCGTTCAACACGAAGGTCCATTATTATTGGGTTTTACTGACACGACTGAGCCGTGACCTTTGACCTTTGACGTTATAACCGGTTCCTTTTCCTATTCATCCGTCTTTTCATCATGACCCAGAACTCATGCTGCATTCGAGCTAAAGCTCAAAACTCGGGACGGTCTCCTCAACCCCGAGTTCAGCAAGTGACGCCAAATCAACATGGCCGCTCACGGCACGAACAGTAAACACAGCAGCAGCACTGCTTACCTTTAAATGAGTTACACCGTATTATACAAGTATTAGCTTTAGATCCATCGACATACTGACATGTGACTTGTTAAATCTAGAAGACTGACTGTTTTGAGGGAGGGGAAATACACGTCACTCATCACACTTCAGAGGTTAAGCCGAATGTGGCGTCAGTCCCGGACCCGGAGTGTTTCACCACACACTGGTTACTCGCTCAGCATTACAGTGATGCTAAGACTAGCTAAGCAACGGCCAGCCGAACAGTTTTCTATCAGCCCACGTGTAGTCGTGTAAATATTTAGACCTCCACTTTTTTAAATTTTTAAAATTTTTTCTTCTTTTTTTCTTCAGCCATATCCACGTCACGCATGAAAGCTAAGCGAAGACGTTTGTCCTGAAGAGAATCCGCATGAATCTTTTGCACGGCCAGATTGGATTTCATTTGTTTGTTTATCTAACGGTTTATGTTTTAGCCAGGTTTTGATACAACTCTAAAAAAAAAAAAAAAAAAAAAACAAAATAAAAAAGAAATAAAATAAAATAACTCCATATCTATATATCTATATATCTATATACACACATATATATTTTTGTAGGTTAAAAAAAAAAAAAAAAAAAAAAAAAACATTAAAATGAAATTATCACTGCAATGTCGTGTTCTAAGATATCAAAGGTTGTTTTTTTTTTTGTTTTTTTTTAATTGTGGACTATATTAACAGTTTAGCCAAATACACACACACACACACACACACACACACACACACACACAGAAGTGATTTTGAATTTGATACAAAATCAAGTCTTATTTATTTACTTTATTTACCGACACTCATTTTCACAAACAGTACCTCCTGTCTTCAGTCTGCGTTTGTAAATATTGTAGTAAAAAAAAAAAGGGTTATACATTATTTTAAAGCTTTGTAAGGACTGAATCTTTTTTTTCCGTCATTGTGTGTGTGTGTGTGTGTGTGTGTGTGTGTGTGGGGTCAGATTCTTGTTTGTTTTGTTCTCTTGGTAAAGGTAACTCAAGGGCATTGTTCATTTCATCCTAATTTTCTATTTGTTTCAAAAATGCTTTTCCTGTTTTACCCTAAAATGTTGTGGCCCCGCCCCGCCCCGCCCCCGGGTTCCTTTTCAGAAGATAGCACTAAAGAGCAGATGACTCTTAACACACCATAAGCAATATAAAACATTTCTTGCAGAGGGACATATCATGAGTCAGATAAGAGTGAACAATTTTGGCTTTTTTTTCTTTTTTTTTTTTCCAGAGAAACACATTGATTTTATTGTTTAAAATTAAAAAAAAAAAAAACAAACACTCCATTTTACTTATTATTATTATTATTATTATTATTATTTTATTTTTTTCCTTATGTAAATGAGTGTTCGGATCAGCGTTGGCAGCTGTGTGACGTCGTTATAATGACACAAACTGTACCTGTATCTCTGCTGGGTTTCCTGTTTCATCCCTCTATCACGTATTTGTTATTTCTCAACTCTAGAATTGTCTCTGTCACACTATATTACTCAGTTGTCTGTAAATAATTGAAGATATTTTGAACTGAATGGTTATAATATTCGTTCTGTTATTTATTTCATATTTATTTGCAACACATCACATTGCTTTTTTTTTATTTTATTTTTAAATAGGAACACACATCACAACACAACCCATACACAGATTTCAAACTTAAGCACATTGTGACAGCTGTATATGATTTAAATTTTTTTTTGTTTGTTTTTGTTTGGTTTATTCAGGTAATATTATGTCCAGTACCTGCCTGTTACTTTGCTTCAGTTTCTTCTCTCAGTTGTTTGTACTCTACAGGCATGTATTGTAGCTATGCACTTTGTATGAACATTATTAGAAAAGGAAAGGAAAAAAAAATACGAAGCAGGATTTGTATTTTTTACATACTCTACTTTTTACTTGTATCTCAATAAATGTAGCTTGTGACGTTTATTGGTTGGTGGTTGTTGTTGTGGGAAAAAAATATTGGTATAATTCAATCAATTCAGTTCTTTGTCCTCTAATAGATAAAATGTGAAATTTACACTTTTGCACTGAACAATCAGGTGGCTTTGGAACAGATGAATTTAGTAAATAAATAAAATTTAGTCAATTTTTAATGTAAAGTAAAACCATTTCTCAGGGCTTTGCTGCCACTTCCCCTTTCCAACCACATGACCTGACGCTCGTCACTCCTCACATGGTCATCATTTTGTTCTGATGACATCCGCTTATTGTTGCATTTCATCACTCACTATTACAGCAACTGATTAACAACCGACAACGGTCTGAAATTAAAGAATCCACAAGCATACACACACATACACACACATACATATACACACGTTTCTCCTTTGGTGGAGCCGTTGGTGTGAAGCGGTCAGCGGTGAGTAAATACGATACTCTCACGTATTTGCTGACAGAAAAGTTTCTCAGAAAAGTCTGGTTGGTCATTTGCATTGTCGCTTGGGTTTAACGACATTTAACAAGGAAAAGGTACTAGCAATACCTACAGAATTATCTAACACCTACACAGTGGACCAACAAGTTGGATGTGTAGCCAATGACTCTAGGTACAAGCTAATACTGTGTTCCTGGTGCCGTGTAAGTGGTAATTTGCAAGTTGTAATGACGTCATTTCCCACCAAGTGGGGAAAAAAACATGGACGCCTCTACGAAAGCAAGCAACACGTACACAGCTGTGGCTTCTTTGGGAACTATTTTTATCGCTGGAGCGAAAATGAACAAAACATTTGGCAATATTTTGTCCAAAATGTCACACGATATTAATTTCTTGTTTATAGAATCATGCTGTTGTACTGAATATCAGCACGGCTGTGATTTACTTGCGCTTACCTGCGTCCGAATCACGGCTGTGCTGATATTCTGTACGACGGCACTCTTGCTCGTGTTCATTTATACAAGAGTTAGTTCCGGTCCGCTGATCTGATTGGTCGAGCTGCATTCCAAGTGCGCTTGTATTTAGTATAACCGCACTGGGACGTTTCACTGTGTGTATCACTCCGCTCGTCTGCGTTCGCCGCGTAAAACACCATTCCCTAGTTCGAGACCGTTACTACGGTAGAGTTGGCGACATCATCAGCGGACATGATAAACGATACGTTTTCAGGAATATAACGTTTTGTTTAATATATAAAAATCTCATCAGTTGAAGATGGAAAGGGAGAAGGGAAGCGAATTTCAGCAGAAGCAGCGTAGAGTGTACAAATCGATCCGAGCTAGCTAGCCGACGAGCGATAAAGTGTAGAAGCGTGGCTTCTTCGAGATCTGTTTCTGCTAGCGGAGCGAAAAATAAACAGAACATTTGGGCATGTTGTGTCCGAATGTGTCACTTAATCGATATTAATTTCTTGTTTATAGAACAAGCACTTGCGATTGTGCGGTTAGACTGAATATCGGCACGGCTGGGATTAGCTACAGCGCAAAAGCCGAATCGCAGTCACGTTATACTGATGTTCAGTCTTGTGGAGGCGTTTATCTGCAGGATACACGCCTGAAGTCGCCCTGTGATGTGAATATTCATATCTGTATCTGTTTAGAAGACATTATCAGTTCAATCAGACGAGTGTATTCATGTTCATATCCCCCCCCCCCCCTTCTCCAGGCGTCTTGACCCTGTTGGCTCTCCACATGGCGCACTGAGGCTGTAGCGCGCTGCTTCCATTAGCGTCATGACGTCATGATTGCCCTCGCAGCTGCCCAGATTGCCCTGATGAGAGTGCATAAAAAGGTGAGAGGAGGCTCATGTTTGGCCTCTCTTTCAATAACTGCTGTACCTCTCTGGTGTTCCCTCTTTTCCCCTCCCCTCAGGCCACCGAGCTCGGTTTATTCTTTTTCTCTGTGGACCTCAGAGCTGAAAGGCTGCATTCACAGCACAAGAGGCGCATGAGGTCAGTCAATGCTTTTATTTGTACATGGTTTGTGATGGTGCTCAGGTTATCAGTCGTCAGTCAGTTAGCAGATGATTCTCTCCAGCAGAGAAAGCTAGACTGAGCTGTGTGTCTGTGTTTTTGTTGTTGTTTTTTCTCCCTCCACACTGGGCGGTGGCACTGTGGACTGTTGTGCATTTTGGCTGCAGTTTGATGAGGATGATTCTGGAGCTTACACCCTTTTGCTTAGTCAGAGGCACAGAAAGTTCCTGTCTCCCAGCACACACTTCGAAATTTCCTGCATGAATGAGCAAGCTTTGTTTTAACACGCATGATGTGTGGATTAAAGGTTACATTCATTCTAAGGGCTCAATAGCTGTTTGTCCGCTGTTCAGGTCCTGGGTGCCGTTATTTATGCACAGTACCGCCTCTGGGTTTTCATTAAATGCACCGTCACTGTGAAGTGCAGAATTTTAAATTCAAACTAGACAGGTGGAAGAGCATCGAGAGCTTTATGAGGTCTATCCATGTGCCTGATTTTGTTTAAGAACTTCCTTCTTATTCACTGCAGTCGTAAATGTCTCTGAAATGCAGTGTGACCCATCATCACGTCTCTTCTTCTGCTTTAGGGAGACACGGACCATGGTTCAGCTGTTCCCGTCTCAAGCCTCGGACGCCGCGGCTCTCTCGGAGTCGGTGGAAGAACGGGATGCCGGGCCGGATGTCAGCCCGAGGAGCCCTGCCTCTCCTCACCCTTTCACAGACCTACAGCTCACCCTGAACTCCTCAGCCAGCGTCTACCACGGCTATGAGACCTACATCGAGGACGGGCTCATCTGCCTCCGGCACAAGATCCGCAACATCGAGAAAAAGAAGGTCTCCGCATCGTAAGCTCACTAATGCCTGCCGTCTTCCTAATACATGTCGCTAAACTTGTTTCCATGTTTAACGTTTGCAGCTCAAGCTGGAAGGCTACCAAATGCGGCTAAAGAACGGGGACACGCTGAATCAAGACCAAATGGTGACTTCATTCTCCACCCGAAATGTTCTCAAGCAAATTTGATATTTTATCGCTCTAAAATAATTTCTGCTCCTGTTCCAGGAAGCGGTAGGGAGGTATGAAGAAGTGGTTCACAACCTGAAGTTCACCAAAGAGTTGCAGAAGACCCTTTGTGCTCTCACTCAGGATGTAAGAACGGATCCTGTTCTTTTAATAATCTTTTTTTTTTTTTTTGATTTCCCCGCAATGTCCCTCAAAGTATAAGCATTGTTTTTATTAGCTGTTGAAGGCCCAGAGGAAGGCCATGCAGCACGAGCAGGTTCAGAGGGCAGAGACCGAGCAGAGGCGTTTGAGTACGATGCTGCAGGTGCAGTACGTCCTCTGCAGTCTCCAGAGACACGACGTCAGGAAAACCTTCAACATGCGTGAACACGCTCGTGACCTGTCGACACAGGATGTGGAGAAGCTGCTGAACCTGGCTTCGTTATTAGCTTGCAAGAGGGATGAACGCATGAGGTTTGTGCTTTAGGGAAGCCATGACCAGATTTGATAGCTGTAGAGAGTTTACTGTAAAATGTCTCGCAGTCGCTTTGGCTAAATGAATGAGGAATGTCATGGTTAGTCCTTTTGTAAGCACATTTATAGCTGTCTGTCTTTGTCCCCGCAGTTTAGAGGATCAGATGGAACAGGCCTCTTTTGTTTACCTGGACCTACTGGATGGCAAAGACAAACCGGTTGCTGGCTCGACATGTGCGTTCACACTTCATCGTGTAACGTATGAACTGCACACTTCATGAAAACGAGCTAAAATTCTCTCATTTAGGGAGAATAACTGCACTTTAGTCTGTAATGTCTAACAAGCTTGGAGACGTTTAAAGATGTTGTCCACTCCTCCATGCTGAAGGTTCGTGCACTTTGTGGACTTTCCCGCTTCTATTCAGACCACAGGTTTATTTATTTCTGCGGCTCATCTTGGTGAACGCTCTATCTATGGCCAAGTCTGAACCTCCTCTCGGAGGCAACCAGGTTTTTGGGCTAAAATATCCTGGTGCTTAGCAGAATTCGTGACGCCGTCCATCTTCACTAAAGCCCCAAAGCATCAATGATCCACCTCCATATTTTACATCCGGTGGTGTATTGGGTGCTTTTTCCACTGTATGTAATTCCCTATGGTGACCAAACATTCTCATGGGGTGAATGAACACTTAAACTTAATGTAAGTCTTACTTAATGACCGCAACACTTCATGCCAGTTGTAGCTTTAATGGTGAAACGTTATTGTGCTTAATGGCATTTTAATGACCTGCAGTACGCATTTGATATTTATTTCCTGATTTGTGCAGGCCGCTTGTTTGGGAAGTTCTTTGAGATTTCCCTAATTCCTTAATATGACTAAGGGGATTTTACATGTGTGCAGCTTCATATTTATACCCCAGGGAAACAGAATGTGGTTAAAGGCAACAGTGTGCCTGTGGACTGAACAAATGGGGGGGGAAAAATACAAAGAAATGTTCCTTTTGAGAGACCATACTGTTTAAACATATTAAAAGTTTCCCCAATGACATTTTGTCTCAGAACAAAGAAATACTCTCAGGTTGTTTGAGTGGAAGTTTTTATTATTCTGTGTAATGGTTTTGCTCATTTTTATGCAGGGTGCCAATAATTCTATGATGCACCACTTTTCCTTACCTCTTATTGTCTAGATTTTTCATGCATCAGCTCATGGTTTAAATGCTTTTATTGATTTTAAAAAATATATATATAAATGCACATTTCTCCACAAGATAAATGCCTGAAGGAGAAGCTCCTCAGACTGGTGGACTCGGGTTTATTCGATCACATCCCAGAGCCTGAAAAAGATCCAAAGAAGGACGATGAGAAACAAAAGCCTGACGCTTCATCTACACCAAGCACCTTACCTGGTGAGGCTCGTGATGGACGTACAGTAGCATAGAAGCGTCTTGACGTGGCATTTTGTGTGATCTGGTCTTTTCCATTGCAGAGGTGGTCACATTGAACTCCGTCGATGTTGTGGCTTCAAGGCAGGTAGGAACAGCTAACTAGAACAAAACTACTTTGCATTGCTGGAGGACTTTTTTCTCGTTCTAACATTAAAAAAAAAAAAAAGTTTTTCTTTTGCGCTGAAGTGCGTCAGTAACTTTAGAATGATGCCAGTTTTTAAACAGACGCTACAAAATGGAGAGCGACCTCACCAGACCCGGTCAGGGCGAGGAGATGAAGGTGCAGTCACTAAACTGGAAGGCAGACATTTTAGCCCTGAAGGAACAGGAACCACCGGACTCTTGGGATTTGGAGTTTTCTGATCCGCCAGCGTCCTCCAAAATGACGCTACAGAAGCCTTGGAAAGGAGCCGCAGGATTCATCCCCAAAACCGTGGTCACTATGAAGTCTGCTGTGGAGACCAAACAGGTTGAACTTTAATGTCCTGGACACGTGCTAATGTGTAGAAACGGCCGATCGGTTGCCTGAATTTATACCTGATCGACTGTTTGTTTATTCCTTAGAAAAGTCAGAGGAAAAAAGGAAGCCAGGGCTCCAGATCTGTAAGTATGTTTCTCCATTCGGTGCTCTTTGTTGGTTTTTTGTTCGTACACGCCAATCCTCTGTTCCAATAGAATGGCGAGGTTAAGAAGCCTGTACCTGTGGAGGTGTTTAACTCTCCGTCCTCTCTGGCTAAAGATCCTGCCTTGCGCAGGCAACAGCTGGATCACCTGATGGACCAGATCACAGGCTCCTTCAGCTTCATTCAGGTCCAGATCCACACAGCACTGCATCCTCACTCTTCTTCTTTTCAATTTCGTGTTCATTTTTTGGGCTGTATTTTGTTGCATTTAATGACTGGATTTTTTTTGTTTTGTTTTGGAAGTCCTACAAACCAGACTGGCCTTTTCCCTCTTAGTTTCTTCATCTTATTGTAAGAAACATAATCTTTAGAATAGTTCTAAGTGTTTTGGTGTACCTTGTGTGAAAACCTTTTAAAAGATGAATAAACGAGGCCTGTGGAGCTTCAGGTTTATTCTGTGACTCAAATCCAAGCCATAAACAGATTTTCAGAAAAAATGTCATTCATCTCGATCAGGACTCTTTGCTGGATGGAGAAGCCACGCCCGGTAATGGCCGAACCAAAGGTCTGCGCCTGTCTCCTGGTTCCTCTCCTCTGGGTAAAGCTCTCTGCTGAATTATCAACTGGTTGTGATTAAACTGCCTTGGAGTTGGAGGAAAAATTCTCGATGTACAATGCAGATATAAGTGACATTAGAATAATGAATGGATGTTGCAGCTGCCTGAGCAGTGGCCTTGTGTAATTGTGAAATCTGAAGATTTATTTTGTTCTACAGCTCAGAGTGAACAGACAATCCCAACTGACATCTTGCCTCCATCTCAGAATGTAAGGGGTCAGCTTTAAAGAATACATTTGGCAAAAATGTCTCTTCAACCCCCCCCATTTGCAAGTCTTTTGCATTTTGTTTCTGATACTCTCATTCTGTCTTCTCCTTCATACACCAGTCGACTCCTCTTCATGGCCACCAATGTTCTGGAGATACCCAAAGCCCTCTGGCCAATGGTGATCAGATCCCAAACACCTCCGACCTGAAGCTGCACACTGAAGATGGACCGCATGTAAGCCACTCGGCTCAGCCCTTGTGACCGTACGCTTTTGTGAACTGGTTTGTTATAAGACTGTGAGAACGGCGCTTTGATCATCTGTGTGATCTGGGATTTGGGTTTGTATAATAATGGATTGCTGTTTTGGTTCTAGGCAAAGCAAGATGATGGCTTCACCTCTCCACCGCTCTACTGCAGAGAGTCCTGCATCTCTTTACCTCGAGAGAACAAGAACTCTAAACAGGTCTGTGTGTACAGATCACAGGTACCCTTACACTATATCTGATAATGGAGAGTTCCTTCAAAATCAAGAGTCTTGTGCAATAAAATGTTCTCAATATGCAATAAAGATCCTCTTGCAATAGACCTGCGATTTAAAGAAAATCACTACGTTCTGCTTACGTCATCAATCTGGGCTTGAGGTTACATGAACAGAAACAAGTGCTCAATAATAATAATAATAATAGCAGTATGATATTGTATATTATTTATGCATATTGTAGGGTTATTTCAGAGATTTTTCCACCCTCTTCATTGTACATGAGCTCAGACATTCCTATGATTGGCTAGTGTTGCTGTGATTGACAGGGTAGTGTGAGTATGCCCCTCCCACTCAAAGAACCACAGGCAATTTTGCTTTCTTGGACTCCCAGCCACTGATAGTTCTAACGCTATTTTTTAATTACATAACTGCATGTAATTTAACGTTTGGCTCCGTGAATAAACCTATAAATTATGCCAAATCTGTTCGTCTGCCTTAGGAAGATTCAGAGCAGATTATTTGTCTGTGTCACAGGCAGGAACGCAGCCGCTTTCTAATGGAGAAGTTCTCTCGACAGTTGTATCTCAGACCTTCAGCACTCCACCCAGCAGATGCTCTCTACCCCTGACCAGCACCGCGTCCTTCAGCAGCCTGCACTCCGTGAGTGTTCCATCTCTATAGTGCCATGTTAAACATCTGGACATCTTGTTTAAGTGCTACACTCAAGGCTGTGTCCATGGTACAGGTGTTCAGCAGCGAGGTTCCTATGACCAGGAGCTCGGAGCTGAAAACCGATGAAAGTGGCTTTTTAGGATCCGTGTGTCTGAGCTACAGTTCAGTGAGCACACTGAGCCACTCCACCGCTAGCACACAGACGCCACCTGAGCTCAGCCTGGCACAAGATGACCTGCTGATGGGTAACGCATCCAAAACAAGGGTCTAATTTCATAGATGTGTCTTGACCTTGGTGTTAAACACTTTGGCTTGTTTAGGCCAGGTAACTTTTGGTTTGAGAGGGGGAGGGGGAATAGTTCCCACAGTTTCCATGTCCATCAGTGTAGATGCATTACGGAGAAGCGTACTTTCAACCACAGTGTGTGATGAAATGAAAGCTGTCCTACATTCTGTGGGTGGATGAAGTGCAAATGTTTCTTTCTTTCTTTCTTTCTTTGCTTCCAGAGAGTGCATACCTGTCAGAAAGTGATATCAGTGCTACCAGTCAGGTTTATTCATCTCCTGGTCCAAATTCTGCACCTCAGTCTAATCCGGTCCAGCAGTATTACCCCCGCAGTACACTCAGAGGTATGACACACGGTGCAAGAGGACTCTCTCACTCCTCACTCCGCTCACCTGGGGCTTCCAGAGGTACCTTCTTCCTCCTCCTTTTCCTTTTTTTTTTTTTTGTTGCTTCTGGACTTCTCTTCCTGGTTTTGTTCAGTCTGTGTGCTTCCATATACGTTCTGTTTAGTTCTCCTCTAGAGGTCGACTGATCAATCGGTTTTGCCGATCAATCTGCACCGATAACGGATCGCTGGAACTATTGATTATCGGCAAAAATCCCCAAATTTCCCAGTTGCGTCTGTGGCTCTGAAGAGTCCGCTGTCACTATAGTGTACGAGAGCGGCCTCTAGAGGCGAAATAAAAACTATCGCTGACAAATTTCATTGTTATTTGAAGTGTTTTTTTGCTTCATTTTGGATGTCTCTATTGTAATTTGCTACTTTTTGGTTCAGTTTGGATGCATCTTTTATTTACTTTAATATTCATTAACAGTTAATATATTTGTACATTTCATTTTAAAAAATTACAGTACCTTTTTTTTCATGATAGTCAGTACTGTTTATTTTTGTAATAAAGTTCAGTAATATTTTACTTTAAGTGTTTTTCATTCAGTATCAGTTTTAAAAGCTATCGGTTACCGGCAGGTACCGCCCAACTTGGTTATCGATATCGGTAAAATCCACAATCGGTCCACCTCTAGGTCTCCACTGATTTGTTTTTCTTAAGACCCAGTATTGTAGCTAGTAATGCTGTCTGGTTTGGATAACGATGCATACGAGAGATTTCTTTCCATCCGTGAATCTGATGCATGTTTACTTTTGACTTTCGCAGGTGGCTATGAGGTGCACAGAGTGAATGTACGTGCTCCAGGAGGAGGTTTCAGTGCCCAGACCCACCGTGAGCCTGGATCTGTTCTGTATACCCCGCAGGTAAGAAACGTCTCGTCTTCCTCCAGTCACTCGGCTATCGAGTTCATGTTGAATGATCCGTTTATGCTTAAATATTTGTTAGGAAAACGGGTATCAGTCGAGTCATAAACGTACCGGAGGGACGGCAGCTCGGAGGAACAGCTCAGTTGGTACGTGTTACTTATTTCTCAACTTTTATACTTGGAAGGATTATTGGTCAAATCTGGATAAATACAGGTCAGATATTTTATTTTTGTGTGTAGCAGCAGGTTGGAGTGACTCGTCCCAGGTGAGCAGCCCGGACCGTGAGGGCACGTATATAATGGACTCGGCTCACGGTGACTCTCTCACCATCACGGCGTCTGGGATGCCCATTACTGGCCCTCCTCCTCCTCACACCCTGATGCCTGTGTTCCCGCAACTTCGTGTGGCCTTTTCGGCTGCCCGTGCGACAAACTTGGCACCAGGCACTCTGGACCAGCCCATTGCCTTCGACCTGCTCCACAGTAACCAAGGTGGCGCGTTTGATGCACCCTCTGGCCACTTTTCCTGCCCGGCTGCAGGCACATACGTCTTCTTTTTCCACATCCTTAAGCTGGCCATCAGCGTGCCGCTCTACATCAATCTGATGCGCAATGATGAGGTCATGGCCTCGGCATACGCCAACGACGGTGCGCCTGACCACGAGACGGCCAGCAACCATGCCCTGCTGCCTCTGCGCGTTGGTGATCACATCTGGCTGCGCCTCCACCGCGGCGCCATCTACGGAAGCAGCTGGAAGTACAGCACCTTTTCAGGCTTCCTGCTCTACCCGGATTAAGTTTTCTAGAAACTCTCATACAGGCACATACACTGGGATGCTGCTTTGGATCTGTTGTCCTGCCCTGCTAAATCACTCATTGCACTAACCCACACCCCCCCCAAATCCTTTTCACACACAGTAATATTAAGTGGACGTGGCAACATTTCGTGTCTGCAAATTCCGAGGCAGTTGAAGTCAGTTGGGATCTTCCAACTCGCAGACGCCCTTAATTTAGATGCTGGCTGTCGTTTATTTATTTATTTATTTATTTATTTTTCTCAAGCCATACATGTGAAGCCATGTCTGCTAATTGTGCCTTTTTCTTTCTGTTTACTGAGCACTTTGAATCGCTTGTATGAATGAGGAATGTGGTTTATCTGAATACTTGACACGTTGAGCACTTTAAAAGGCGGCACTGTGACTGTGTGTGTGCTGTGGATGACTTGAATGCTGATTGCTGATCAGGCAAACAAACCAAATGATCCCTCTTTGTGCCTGAATAAAAGATGATGTGCAGAATCGCTCCATTTCCCGGTTTGCAGCTTCTTTGTTACCTTCCGTTAAGGCAGATGGAACTGGTTCACAAATTCAGAATCTACTAGGCTTTGGGTAAAATGATCAGATGGGTTACATGGGTTTGTCCTGAAAGCTGTTCTGTGTTTTCAAGCATAAATGTGTTGGGCATCAATGTTGAATGTCTACTGTATGAACTGTAAAGAGACTTGTTTATCATGTTAGGATTGTGTTTCCTTCTTTTTAAAAAAAAAAAAAAAAAAATGGCAGGTTGAATGAATGAATCCACCAGGGGGCAGCATCATCAAACACCAACCACTTCTTCCAGCAATAAAACCAAAATTCAGCTGGTTCAACATGTCTACAATGCCAGTTCCATGATTCTGGCACGCATTTATTATCCCCTTATTTCCTCCATTAATGTGGTGGACCTGAGGAACTTCACAGTGCTGATGTGTTTCAAAGTCTAGTGCAATATCTGGGAAGGTGGAACAGCAATCATAACATTGGGTGACACGTTTTCTCCGAAGATCCCGCAAAAACCATTACGCTCATGTGGTTATCTCGTACCATCTCACTGTGGTGATTCATAAAGGGACATATACACATGACTTGGCACTTTGGTGTGATGCATGCTGTGGTCAGTAAGATCAGCCAACATAATCCTGATCATCTTAAGAGTCTTTATATTGTAATGCTGTAACACTCGTAGGTCAAAATCGGATCACCGTGTGCTCGGTAAGCAGCTTCTTCATTTAAAGAATTTTTAGGTAATGTTTTAAAGTTCATGAAATAATGACACAAAGTAGTGACTGATGGTGTTTACTTCTGGTGGAGATTTATATGTCCAGAATAACCAAATTCAGGTCTGGTGAAAGCATAACTTGACAGACAAGTTAAACCAACAACAAACCTACAAACACTCGATGCGGTCCACTGCATATAGGTGAGGTGAGGGTATAATACTGGGAACTCGGAATTAAGCTATTTTGAAACTTTCAACCGAGTGTTTTCTCACAGGAGTGATGGAATTCAGACGCTTCGCACAAAAGTAAGGCTGTTCAACCCATCTATTTAAGGACCAGGTGTGTGATGCGATTTTAACCGGGGGTTGCCCCAGATTCCCTTTCCAGACCAGTGACTCTTGTTTTTTATAGGTAATTGAAGAACATGTGCAGTTCATGGTTTACCCATAAGCTCCTTCTACACTCCTTTTGTGTATATGCATGGAGAACATGTATGTGGCGAAGAAGCCTGGACGGAAATATTTCCACTTGTGGAGCAACGTGATGTTTGTGATGTTGTTTTTGGGTCTATATGAGTTTCCTCCCACATTCACAAGGTGGATTGACTACTTTTAAATTGTTTCTAGGTGTGACTGAGAGTGTGGTGCCCTGTCTTACCTCCTGACTCCCCAGCGTTCCAGGAATAGTCTCAGGATCCACTGCCACCCTGAGCAGGATAAAGTGGTTATTTTGTTTTTGGGAGGTGGGAGGTGGGAGGAAACCCATGTGGCACAGCAACCCAAGCTTAGTGTTGAACCAGGGACCCTGGAGCTGTGAGACGGTGACGCCACCCACCGAGTCACTCGTGAGCCTTGTAAATATTTGAGTGTGGTATTGCAAGAAGAGAGGGGCGAGGCCGTTTTCTCAGTTTTACACGGTGACCCCTCCTTTCTGTCTTTCTTATATAGATTCCTATTTGGACACACTTTCGTCGTTCAGCTCCCAGTGTGTGTCCTGTAAGCAAGAGCTTCACACTTACACATGCCCCTTTTAGATTACAGGCCTGTGTGTTTTGTGTAACATGAGTGGCCTGGTGGTGGCTAAATATGTCATAGCCCTTAGAAGGGGTGTGTGTGTGTGTGTAAGAGTGACCGGAGTGTGTTTCAGGCACAGGCTGCTGGTTCTTATTAGAGCTGTGTGTTTCATCTTTGAGTACCCCAGCTCCTAGACCCTATAATCATTTAGGAGCACTGTGTGGAGTGTGAGAACTCGTTCCACGTAAAAAATATTCAACATGAAAATATTCACACCCATACACCAAGATTTTTGCACAGTGTTCTTGATGCTTTCTTGTGCGCTGTGCTTCTACAGGGCTGGCCAGCACTGCGTCGTTAAACTTTAAATTGGTGGTTTCTCACACTGTAATCAAAGGGACCGAGCACGCAACCTGGTAATCAGCGGAGAAATGAATGTTTCCTGTGTTTGTGTGTTTAGCCGCAGGCGCTGTCGTCATTATTCCTCCATTCTCATTTGGAGCTGTAAACAAACAAAACTGCAATTTTGGAACTTTTTCCATAGCTTATTTCCGAACGTGACTTCCTCAAAGGGCTAAAACTGAGCACATCGAAATCCTGTCACCTTAATAAGTTAATAATAAGACAATAGTCTTGACTGTGTTTTGAAAAAAGTGTAACGGTGTATCTGCTGACTGGCTCCTGAAGGTGTCAAGCAGGTACATCCAGTTCTTGTGTTTTTCCTGAAAATCAATATCAACTGAATTCACGACGTGTGTGTGTGTGTGTGTGGAAGCAACAGGTTGACTCAGGTTTAGGCTCATCACTGCAGAGGACAGCACACACTTCACCGTGTTCGCCGGTTTCAGCGTTAACTTCAGGCCGAGACTTGAGCACCAGACGCGTCTAAATCTGCTTAAAACATTACACCACACTGTAGATCAATAGTTCTGAGCGATCCACATGATCAGCATCATTATTTATGATGCGAACGTGTTAGATTTTCTTTGCTGTCTACAGGCAGGTTGATGTTTAAGAAATAAGGAGCAATTAGGACTAAATAAAATGCACAAAATATTATTTTAAAAAAACCCAAACACACTAAAAACATAACACACGAGAGAATCTCAATACTAACTCAGGTGAGCATGATAAACATGCTGTGTGACTAATCACCATGTTGACATTCCTGATCTTCCAGCAACCATAAAAAAAAGAATAAACCAATGGTTTGTTTAGATCAGCAGGAAGTGCACATCTTTTTTCAGTCACGTATTTTCCAGCCCTAGTCAAATACTGTACAGTGGGGGGAAAAAAGTATTTGATCCCCTGCTGATTTTGTATGTTTGCCCACTGACAAAGAAATGATCAGTGTATAATTTTAATGGTAGGTGTATTTTAACAGTGAGAGACAGAATAACAACAAAAACATCCAGAAAAACACATTTCAAAAAAGTTATAAATTGATTTGCATTTTAATGAGGGAAATAAGTATTTGATCCCCTATCAATCAGCAAGATTTCTGGCTCCCAGGTGTCTTTTACACAGGTAATGAGCTGAGATTAGGAGATCTCTCTTAAAGGGAGTGCTCCTAATCTCAGTTTGTTACCTGTAAAAAGACACCTGTCCACAGAAGCAATCAATCAATCAGATTCCAGACTCTCCACCATGGCCAAGACCAAAGAGCTGTCCAAGGATGTCAGGGACAAGATTGTAGACCTACACAAGGCTGGAATGGGCTACAAGACCATCGCCAAGCAGCTTGGTGAGAAGGTGACAACAGTTGGTGCGATTATTCTCAAATGGAAGAAACTGTCAGTCTCCCTCGGTCTGGGGCTCCATGCAAGATCTCACCTCGTGGAGTTTCAATGATCATGAGAACGGTGAGGAATCAGCCCAGAACTACACGGGAGGATCTTGTTAATGATCTCAAGGCAGCTGGGACCATAGTCACCAAGAAAACAATTGGTAACACACTACGCTGTGAAGGACTGAAATCCTGCAGCGCCCGCAAGGTCCCCCTGCTCAAGAAAGCACATGTACAGGCCCGTCTGAAGTTTGCCTGAATGATTCAGAGGAGAACTGGGTGAAAGTGTTGTGGTCAGGTGTGGTCAGATCTCTCTGGCATCAACTCAACTCGCCATGTTTGGAGGAGGAGGAATGCTGCCTATGACCCCAAGTCATAACACCATCCCCACCGTCAAACATGGAGGTGGGAACATTATGCTTTGGGGGTGTTTTTCTGCTAAGGGGACAGGACAACTGCACTGCATCAAAGGGACGATGAACGGGGCCATGTACCATCTGACAACCATCTCTTGGGTGAGAACCTCCTTCCCTCAGCCAGGGCATTGAAAATGACCTTAATGACTTGGAGAGGATCTGCAAAGAGGAGTGGGACAAAATCCCTCCTGAGATGTGTGCAAACCTGGTGGCCAACTACAAGAAACATCTGACCTCTGTGATTGCCAACAAGGGTTTTGCCACCAAGTACTAAGTCGAAGGGGTCAAATATTTATTTCCCTCATTAAAATGCAAATCAATTTATAACTTTTTTGAAATGTGTTTTTCTGGATGTTTTTGTTGTTATTCTGTCTCTCACTGTTAAAATACACCTACCATTAAAATTATACACTGATCATTTCTTTGTCAGTGGGCAAACGTACAAAATCAGCAGGGGATCAAATACTTTTTCCCCCACTGTATATCCGTTCCGTATTGGAACTGCAAGGGTCAGGGGTTAGGGTTAGTTATGGTCAGGGGTTAGGTTTAATTATGGTTAGGGTTAATTATGGTTAGGGGTTAGGGTTAGTTATGGTCAGGGGTTAGGGTTAGTTATGGTCAGGGGTTAGTTATGGTCAGGGGTTAGGGTTAGTTATGGTCAGGGGTTAGTTATGGTCAGGGGTTAGGGTTAGTTATGTTTTTGTTTTCGCTATCAAAAGATCAAAAGATGAACATGAGAAGAATTTTCATTCTTCATTTCTTGATATTTACATCTAGATGTGTTAAACAACTTCGAACATGGCACCTCTTGTTTCAACCCACACATTTGTCGAGTGATCGATAATATTGGAACACATCTCTTGTTGCCCAGGTGTGCTCTGTTAAATTGACTGTTTAAACAGTTAATAGTTCAGGAATGTCTGTTCTTGGTTTACGCCTTCAGTTTCACCTGTGAAGACTGCATTTGTTGTTAAATAGGATAAACCAACATGAAGACCAGAGAGCAGTCTACAGGAGAAAAACAAGCCATTTCGTAGCTGAGAAAAGAGGAAAAATCTATCAGAGCCATTGCACGAACATTGGGCGTAGCCAATACAACAGCAGCTGATGACAGAAACTCTGTGAGATATACAGTATACTGTATATATATATAATGAAGTGATGTGTATGAACTGAATTTGTATTTCAAACAACTCTGGGTGTAAACAGCAGGAATCCAGGTCACTTCATTTTAACATCAAGACAGTAGCATTCAACATGCCTGTGTTTGACTGAAATACTAAATTAAATATGAGTTTTATGTACCATCATTAACCTCTCAGTCTGTGTGCGTAAATACTGAGCCATAATAATAATGAATCACCGTCAATCATGAAGAAGAAGAAGAAGAAAAAACACCCTCGTGCCTGAATTTTAAAGTCAATGCCTTAAGCATACACAGTTACAAAAATTCACAAGTGAGTTTACAGACACACACACACACACACACACACACACACACACACACGCTTCCTTTTGTTCACATAAACAAACCACACACCAGAGAGATGTGAAATGCTGACGGCACATTTTAAAGGAGAAGTAAGAAAATAAGGAAGAAAGTACATCATCAAGCTTGCAAAAGTAAAGTGTCGGAACATGTTTATGATTCATTTTTGATGATTGTGTGCAAGTCTAAAATTTCCACATGAACTAACTTCTTTATTACAGCTGACACATTATTTCTTTTACATTTCGGGTGCCATAGCGACGACCCAGAGACCCGGTTCGGTGCAGACTGCCTCAACAGAGCACAGAGGCCAGGAGGTCACTGTAATCACACAAGCCTGAATGAGAGCCTCTGTTCTGGGGGAAATGACCTTCCTGTCCACGGTTAGGTGTTTGGTCGAGCCAAACTTTCCTGAAGTATCAGAGAAAGAGAAAAACTCTCTCTCTCTCTCTCTCTCTCTCTCTCTCTCTCTCTCTCTCTGTGTGTCTCAGATGGAGGGGCTTCACTGGACAATGCAGCTTTGAGTAAAATAGCTGTCTGTCACATGGGCAGAGTTACTGACCCATACATTGTGTGATGACTCTTTATCCTAAAAGAAGCTTTATTTTAATTAACGCACACACACACTGCCAAAGCTCTGCAAGTCTTGTGCTGCACCGGAATGATGTCCACCACCATGTTTCACTGCTGGTATGATGTTCTTATCATGGAATGCTGTGCTGCTTGACACCAGATGTAACAGGGCAGATGTCCAAATGTCCAAAAAGTTCCACTTTCAACTCTTCGGTCCACAGAGCATTACTCAGAAAGGCTTGGGGATCATCACGCTGTTTTGCTTTGGCAGATATGAGACGAACCTTTATGTTCCTCAGTAGTTTTGGCCTTGTAACTCTCCCATTTCTGCCCAGTCTCTTTCGAATGGTAGAATCATGGACATTTTCTGACCTTATGACCTGAGGTGAACGAGGCCTGCGGTTCCTTTAGATGTTCATCTGGGTTCTCCTATGACTTCCCCGATGTCGATGCTCTCGGAGGAATTTTGGAAGGTCAGCCATTTCTTTGAAGACTCGCCACTGTTCCAGGTTTTCTCCATTGTGGTTCACTGGAGTCTCAGAGCCTTAGAAATGGTTTTGTGACCCTTCCCAGACTTCTTTGAATCGCACCATAGCGTGTTTCTTGGTGAGAACTTTTAGCCTTCTTCACATAGCTGGAAAGGTTTTATTCTATAAGTGATGTTTGGATTCATCAGGGCTGGCGCTAATCACGCCTGAACCCATGTATCAGTTACATTTGGTTACTTGTTCGATTGAGTAACTTGGACTCTTTTCCAATGAGCATTAATATTTGCTCCCATTAAAACACAGAGTGCTTGGATCTGCTGTAGGATCCCACTGACACTGTGCAGTTCGACTGTGAATAGCACAAAGCCATTTCTTTCTCATAGATATGAAATGATTGAAAAGGTTGCTCCTAGAGTTCCTCGATTCGGAGAAGATTTAGACGCATCACAGCTCCCTGGTTCGATCCTGAGCTCGAGTTACTGCCTGTGTGGGTTTCTTTCGGGTTCTCTGGTTTCTTCCCGCCTCCCAAAAACATAGCGGTATGGGGGATTGACTAAGATAAATTGCCCCTAGGTGTGAATGGGTGTCTGAATGTATGTGTGCACCAATATATGGTGTACATATGGTGTGTGAGATAGATTGTGGAGGACTAAAGACCCTTGAAATAGGCTCAGCATCAACTATGATTGAGGAAGTGGTATTGATATGAGAGGTAGGGGAAATATGGTTGTGTGTGTGTGTGTGGGTTGGAGAGCAGATGCTGGTTTGTTTTTACAGAAGGAGGTTGGCCTAAGGGTGTTTTCCTGTTTTCATTATGGAACGGTTTCAGTAACATGCAAACACCGCTGATAATATCAGACAGGCCCTGAAGGCACCCATATGACACACCTGGGGGTGGAGATGATGAAATCACCTGCTGGACATGTTGGAGTGCCGACTGTTCTGCACATTTTTTTTCTACCAAATGTGTTTATACTGTATATATTTTTAGGTGTTTTTTTTTTTTTCAATACCAGGGAAGGAAGTGAAAATATCAGACGTACTTCCTCATAGAAGGCTGCTGGTGTTTTGCACAAGCTTGTCAGAGATTTACCAGACACCCACTTACACGTCAACACAAATACACTCTCTCCTTTGTTCAGTAAAGGAAATAAATGTTTTATGGGTTTGATACAAATGATATACTTTAACGAACCCAACAGTGTATCATGGTACAGCCATAATAAACTCTAGTTAGGTAATGGATACCCATTTGCCCTGGTTTGTTTTCTTAGCCACAGCTTTTGTATTTGGGTCACATGATTACTTGGCTGTGTGTGGGTTTTTTGTTTTTTTTAATATGTGCCTGTCTCTATCTGTATATGTATATGCCAGGAAGTCTGTGATGAGGGCTGGCATGAGTGGGAACAGTAATGTGATGTAGTAGAATCACAGACAGCCATTGTTGTTTTGTCTGCACTGATGGTCAATAGAGTCCTCACCCCTGCAGCTTGGACTCTTTGACCCTGTGCATTTTTAAAAGCCTCGTCATGCCGAGTGTGACTTGGACAAAGCTGAATGAGGTAATATGCCCCCCCCCACACACACACAAAGCCCCCATCCAAAGAAAGACCACATTCATGCAGCGGGGCACGAGATTATTTGTGACCACGGCGACAAAGGCCGTCCCCAGATGTCAACAACTCCAAGCAGGCCGATTCCATGACTAGCACGCTCTGTGTAACGAAATGTACTTGACATGATAGTGTGTATTGTCTGCTCAGAAAACCAGAAGAAATCACTGCTATGCTAGCTTCACAAATGGCAAATACAGAGAGCCAACAGCAAGTGATTTGTTGTGTAGCTAAACAAGACAATCAAAGTATCTTACAGGACAGTTTATGCTAGCATGTATCCTGTGTTTAAATAGGACATTGTCGATATGATGAGCGGCGCAGTATAATGCCTGATGACCTCGATTGGCATTCACGCTATCGACAGAATCATATATACAGTATGACTCATTTAAAGGTAAGAAGTGCTGCTGTGTTTCCTGCTGATGCTGTCAGCGGCCATGTTGAACTGACGTCACTTTCTGAACATCCTGAGTTCCCAAACCAATTAGGAATCAGAGCATTCAGAGGGTGTTTTATTGTTTGTTTGTTGTTTTTTTCCTGGTTGGAAGCCGGGAATTGTGAGTTATGACCTCTAGCACACACACGGTTTCTAGGGAGTCAATGCGTATTTATCAAGAAAGCCCTTCTACAGAGTGATATGTGCTTAACGGCTAACTTTTAACACAAACGCACAAATGCCCTGACTCATCCTTACTGGGAACTGGCTTTTATTTTATGACTCCATGAGCTTAATGTGTTGAGGCTAACCAGCATGGATCTTGGTTCTCGGTACTGATCCCAAAACGTTTTGCTGTTTATGTCCCCACAAGTACTACAACACCGATGAAGGAACTGTCCTTAGCTAGATAAGTTGTCTAGTCTTTACCCTGCACTTTGTGTGTATGTGTGTGTAGCTCTGTGCTGTGTGCATTCAAGCAGCATTACATTAAAACCTCATATTGATCCTGCCAATGACATCACTGTCTCCCGCGTGCATTTCCCGTGCATGACCTTTTGGGAACGGCGCAGTGAGGCGTGCGCACGTGGGTGTTTGCCGGTGGAAGACCATTTACGGATTTTCTTTCAGTCTAGATCTCTTCTGTAGGTTTGGGTTACAGCCGGTCTGCCTTTTGAAAGACACAAATCGAACCGTCCACATTAGCGAGAAGGGCGGAAACCGAGCCCTTTGATGGGGGAATGACATCAGCGCTGTATCCGGTGCTTCCACTCCAGATAAAGCTTACCGAGATGAAGATACGGACGGGATCGCGAGCTCTTCGCCACATTGATTCACGTGGACAAAAAAGAAAACTGACCTTAGATTATCAGTCTTTCTTTATGACCCTGAATAAATATTGACTGTAGCCTGTAATCTTTATATACGACAGAAGGAGTTTCCACTGCTCTTCACTGCATTAAAGTTCCATCAAGCAGTTTATTTATTGAACAGACAATAAAACACGCACTTTCACCTATTCAAGGTGCATCAGGTAAGATTTGTCAAAAATTAGGTCTCTAAGGGTTACATAGATTGAGCTGAATAAGATTTGAATGACTTCTTTACTCCTTGAGCCCAACCTCCAACCCCACCCATGTACACCAAGCCCCGCCTCCAGAACCCCAGAACCGGCACTGGTTAAACAACCGTTAAACATTAGTAAGGACTGTCATGACATCACGTTCAAGTGTTTCTTGATGTTCAGTTTTTTTGAAGAACGGAGTGGGGTTTTTTTTGCTCACAGGAGTATAATGTGGCTGCTCTGGGTGCTTGCTGATTTCAGACTGAGATGGGGGCGGAGTGACGAGACATTGGGGGAGTGTCTATCGATAAAATACCACAATCCAAACACAAACAAGCTCTCTGGACCTGAAGGCAGGTTCTTTTCAGCCATGTGATACACTTGTACTGAGGCCATGGCTTAAAAACATTGCATATTGTCATTTATACATATTTTTAATTTTATGTTCTTCTTACTAGTGAGAAATAAAAATTTTGACCTATTGCACCTTTAATCCTTGCTGTTCACTACCTGCGTCCATGTTTATTAGACACCTACAACCCTTAATGATTCTGAAAAGCCATTAAGGCTCAGGGTTTCCTCTCAGAGCGGGGCCACGGCAGCTTAGCACTGTAGCCTTGCACCTCTGGGGTTGGGGGTTCAAATCAGGGTGCCCCATCAGGGGTTTCTTCTGGGTACTCTAGTTTCATATTTCTAATAATAAAATTATGAGCAACACTTACTTCGAGTGAGCTGTAGGTATAGCAGATGAGTGCTTGGTCAGCTTATCCTTCAAACCATGGGCACGGTTTCTTTACAGGAGTACGCGATAGATTAGCGAAATCTTTTATTGTTTTGACAGCACAAAAGAGCGACTTATGAAACAGCCTGCATACAGGCACATATTATGATTCCATTACCTCGATTTAGTATCTCGTGGCTTCATTTTTTCTCCTGTGTCCTCATTTCCCTTCATTACCCAACAGGGTGTTACAGCGAAAGGGGACATCACAAATTCGGAGGGTTTCGTAACGGCAGGGGAAAGTCTGCGTACACAGAAAGCTGCACTCATTAAACACACGTATGGCCATACTCTTGCCTACCTTCCTTGATACCTCACATAGCACAAGGTGGGAACAAGGTGTAGTTCACCTAGTTCAGTGCTGAAGTGAGTGCAACGAGACGTGATTACTGCTGGTGTCTAATGTTATCCGAGGCATTGTGCCATGTGAATGCAGCCTTCACTGCAGTTTCTCCAGAACCCTTACAAAATCCCTTTTCCATCGTCTTCTGTTTAACTTCCCTGTCACCATTTCCTGCAAAACAATCTCTTACAGTCTTACATTTCATAAGGGGTTTTCAACACAGTGCACACACACACACACACACACACACACACACACAGTACGTACGTGATTTCATATGATTTCATATGATTGACACCAGTATATGGCTCAAGCTTGTTGATAAGCACAACTTGATAAGCACAAAGGTGCTATAAACATATATACATCCATTCAGTATAATTACACAGAACAGAGCATAATCAGGTCTGCAACTCGACTGACGTCTGAATCAAAGCTCAAAGCCCAAGCAGACGGAAAACAGCGTTTAATCTTCAACGAGCAGTTAAGAAGGGGCAATTATTACAGACCGCTTAGCAAAGGTCTGCGTTTTTCCCGCACGCAGATATCACAATGCTGCCGTGCTGATGAATTAAAACGACTGTGAGATGTAGATACGGATTGATAACATGAACAGAGTCGGTATATGATTGTGTGTGCTTTATGGGGTTCTTTTACAGACCCCCTTTCCAGTTAAATTTTACAAAAAGCCCCGGATCTGGCAAAAGGATTAGGTCAAAATAACTGGGTGAAGACTGTGGTGTTTACTAGACTAGCTCACTAAAGTGTGTTTATGTGTGTAAAAAACAAAAATAGAAAGAACGTTCCAGTCAGCTGAGGGTTCGCAAACATATTGTGCAGGTGTTGTTCCAGATAAGAATGGTGCGCAAGTGTGTGTGTGTGTGTGTGTGTGTGTGTGTGTGTGTGTGTGCGCCAAATTTACAGCTCATCACCATACTCTGGCATCCTTCCACTGGCTCCTGATGTTTGCCAAATGTGACCAGACGTCTCCCACAGGTAAATCCACCATCAGCCTGCTCAGCGTCTGGGTGTGTCGCTCACACACACACACACACACACACACACACATACACACACACACACACACACACACACATACACACACACACACACACACACACACACACACACACACACACACACAGAGACCTACAAACCATCAGAAAATGTGCTTTGTATATTATATACAGGCTTAAACAGCTGCATTTGCATTCATGTTAACCAAAACCCAGTTCTTATAGCACTTTCCTTTTTATGTTAGAAATTTAGCTTCATGACTGTGCCTATAGAATACTTTATTGTATAGAATATTTTAATGTACACATTCTCTCATCTATCACAAAATTACAGCTAAAATCTGTAGTTAATTACAACAACGAACACCTTGCCCCAGTATATCTTAATAACGTGAACCATCCTCTTCACAGTGCGTTGAGACGATATAGACACACGTCCAATTCCAGGTTGATTCATAACATTTCCAGTTGACTGGAACTTCTTAATTATTGCCCTGATGGTGGAAATGGACATTTTCAATGCTTGTGCTATTTTCTTATAGCCACTTCCCATTTTGTGAAGCTCAACAACCTTTTGCCGCACATCATAGCTATATTCCTGGATGAATAAGGGAATTTGGCCTATGTGTTACATCATATTTATACCCAGTGGTTAAACTGGGCCTTTGTAGCACATAATAAATGAGGTCCAGCCCCTAAAGTTTACAAGATTACGTCAGAGCTTCAAAAAATCTTCGATAGCGTCATTCACACGGCAGTCGGACTGATGGTTTAGAAGCCACTGCTTCTATTGATTCTTCTATTTAGCAGCTTTGGCTCATTGCAGCAGTCTAACGGCACTCGTCAATGTCAAAATGTTTGAGATGGCCAATCGAATCAAAGAAGGCGGGGCTTATTGTTCACAGAAGTTGAGCCCAAGGAATAATTCAGCACGGCGCTTTTTAACGCTTGAATAATGCGAGGTAAGATGTATATACTTTATCCAATGGTAGCCTATATATTAAACAAACAAACAAACAAACAAATAAATAAATAAATAGCGGGTACCGTGGGCCGCTCTGTGCTAGAAAGTCCAGGACCACTTTTTAGTCCCAGTCCGCCCCTGTATGGTGTATTCAAACCATTTAATCATTTTTTTGACGGACAGATGCCAACCTTTCTTATATCCGATACAATTTTATTTCTTGATATAAAAGTGCCAAACTGAATAGACGAGATAATTCTGGTTTGTTGCACCCTTCGAAAGCCTGAAACCACAGCTCAGCTCAATTTCAGCTGAGCACACCTCTAGCCCTCTTCCAGGTGCAAAAAAATCCATTTGGAAATAGTTGTCTTTACTGGCAAGGGCATTGGAGATTTCACTGGTTAGCTAAAATAATAATAATAATAATAATAATAATAAAGAAATGTCACATTAAAATCTTTCAGAAAACTGATGACGTATAGAGAAGCTTTATAATACATAATAATACTACTATACTGTACACTACTGTATATTCATATCCGTATGTGTTAGTATTTTTGAAATTTTTATTTATTTATTTATTTTTTGTACAGTAAGCTGTACACTGAATAGCTGCCACTCCTCATGCCTGAGCTGGTATTGTGCCTGTCTCAACAGGGATTTCTACATCAAGCTTCAGCTGTTAATCAGAATCTACAGCGTCACATTCCTCTCACTGACATTAACATTAACGCATCGGCATTCTTTCATCAGTGAGAGGCAGGGCGCTGTGACAAATGTGAGGGTGTAGGGTTTCCAAAGAATCCCAGAAACATGACTGTCATCTCGTCCCACCTTATCCTAGGATACCCATCCACACACACACACACACACACACACACACACACACACACACACACACACACACACACACACACACAGCCACAATTTAAAGCATTTCTGATATGTGACATATTAATAACCAGATTTTCTAGCGTTTCTATGATGCATGTCGATGATGAAGCTCAGTAGGAGATGTTTCATGATCAGAGATGCAAGATGAAGAAAAGTAAAGGAAGACATTCGAACGGTAATAATATTGCGAGACTCGTTCACATAAGAATCTTCCTGTTAACCCTACTGCTCTCCACCACCAGTCGTGACCATAAATGCACCTCGTGCCCAAAACATTGCCATGAAGAATGTGCATATTGATATTAATGTTCGCAACATTTTTGAAAGATTATAGAAAAAGTACGATCGGTGACGATTATCTGCGAATACAAATATATTGAATGATGTCTCCTAATACAGATAAATGATGTATTAAGGTTTTTATTAATTTTTTTTTTTTTTAAAGAAAGCTTGCCAGAAACCTTCAGACTAGGGTGTCCTCAACAAAACAAACAAACAAACAAAAAAAAATCACTCAAGTGTGAGGTCACATTAGACAGAAGATAGAAAGCTTTCCAGAAAGTTCCACCAGACATCTGGTTCAGGATGTGAATAAAGTTATGTTCTGCAAATTTCTGTTTGTTGTTATAATTTGTGACTTTACTTTTTCCCCACCAAACCTGTTTTTTGTTAATCACAAAAACTTCTGGGATAGACCACGCCCACTTCTGGTTTTAATCCAAATATGAAAACAGATATGAATCATTTGAGCACTAAGCTGATACAGATAATGACACTGCGTTACACTCCTAGTACGTAAAACCCTCTGGGCTCTGAGGGTCAGTCCTAGGCTCTGGGGGTCAGTCCTGGGCTCTGGGGGTCAGTCCTGGGCTCTGGGGGACAGTCCTGGGCTCTGGGGGTCAGTCCCGGGCTCTGGGGGTCAGTCCCGGGCTCTGGGGGTCAGTCCCGGGCTCTGGGGGACAGTCCCGGGCTCTGGGGGACAGTCCCGGGCTCTGGAGGTCAGTCCCGGGCTCTGGGAGTCAGTCCCGGGCTCTGGAGGTCAGTCCCGGGCTCTGGGAGTCAGTCCCGGGCTCTGGGGGACAGTCCCGGGCTCTGGGGGACAGTCCCGGGCTCTGGGGGACAGTCCCGGGCTCTGGTGGTCAGTCCTGGGCTCTGGGGGTCAGTCCTGGGCTCTGGTGGTCAGTCCTGGGCCACAGCATAAAGTACTTTTATGAAGTGTGTGTGAAACTCTCTCAGGAATAAGACCTGACCTTCGTATGTGATTGTGACTGAACGGTTTGGCCTGGTCACAGTCTGCACTCTGTTGCTTCTCACGACCTTGGGTTCTCAGTCTAAAGGATTTTAGCAGCTTGCTGTCATTTTTTTTTTTTTTTACTTGTTCAATACAACTAACACACCAAGACTGGCGTTCAGCTTTATTTCTTTATTACTATTTGTTAAATGAGCTGAACTGTTGATTTGAACTGATAATGAGGCCTTGATCTTACAAACAACAGTTTAATTCTGAAACAAAACAGCTTCATTTTAAAGTTTAACCCCTAAAACTCTTGGTTTATGCTGCGCTCGGGGTTTTTAGTAATTGGCAGGTTGTAATGACATCATTTCCCACCTCAGCACGTTTGACGTATGTGGAAAAATACAGGGACGTGTGTTTAGTTTGCTCTGTCAGAGCACGCAAAGCTCATAAAAAGCACTTTTACAGTTACGGGCCTGAGCGGCTACAGGTACTGTTCTACCAAAGTGAACTTCAAACATTCATGCAACATTTGGACTGAAATTGCAGCCCAGCAACAACAGCGAGTAGCTTATCAACAAGCTAGCTGGCTAACGTTGGTGATAACGCTAATGTTGACGATTAGCGTCTAAAATCAGTGATTAGTATGGTCAATGTTATAGATTAGTTATTGATAACTCTAATGTTGATGATTAGCTTCTCAAAACAGTGATTAGCATGGTCAATATTATAGGTTTAACCAAGACCTATGTTTGTATATTAACTTCTCTAAAGCCAATACTGCTATATACTCATTTGCGGCCATGTTGGTTTGACGTCACGCCGTAAACGGGGAAGGAACTGATAGTTGAGAAGACTAACCCAAAGTTGACGAGTTGAAATTTCAGGTTGAGGGACGTTTTCTGTGTTTGTAGGCGTGGAATTACAAGTTGTAACTTCACCTCAAACGCAACATTATTTATCAGTTGTTCATCTTAAAGCATATTATTCGGTAACTACAGTCAAACTTATAGAAAAGGTGGACAGTAAAACCTGATGTTAGGTTCACTCAAATCAATTAAGCAATGGCATTATGTCGTTTTCAGTTTCAAAACTGGTTGCTTTGATTACAGATAATTTGACTAATTAAGTCAATTATGAAATGAAATGCTCTTTTGTTTATAAAGATATTTAAAAAAAAACAAAAAAACAACAAGGCATGAGGTGACAACACTACCCACTGCACCACCACAAAAATTGTATTATTTGATTAATAGCCATGAATGCTATCTAACCGAATTTAAGTGAAGTTAAGTGAAAGAACACACCAATAAGGATTTTTTTTTTTTTTGTAAGAAGTGTTGAGGAGAATCAGATTGAGTTATTTAAACAATGTTCAGCTCTAATAATTTAATTCAGATAAGTAAATATGGCATCTAAACACATTTGAGTAATGATTACTCATTTCACGTAGTCATTTCCACTGTTAAGGAGTAAGGAATGTAAATCTGGACCCACGGACACATCCTGGAGTGGAGAAAACCTGTTGGTTGGCTAGTATCCAAGAGCAATAGGCAACACGGTTTCGTTGATTGTGTGACTGCAGTTGGCGAAGCGAGTCTCCCCCGTACCGAGGCGCGCACACAGTAGCAGTTCGGCATGTCTCGACACGTCCCTTCAGCCTCATTTAGCCTGCTTCAGTGGGCCTCCACTTCCCAGCTATTTATAGTGTGACTAGGGTCTGAGGAGAGACTGATGGCTTTGCTTTCCACTTCAGGGCTGATAGAGTGAGAGCCTCTGACTAATCTTTAACAATCAGGCATTGCTACAGAAAAGCTACAATGCTAAACCAAAACCCCTTACACACTCAGAGAGCGATGTTGTGAGAGTATACGCTGTTATTCACGATTCAGCAATTAAATATCCGACCTGGACTGGCTTGGCTGCAAATCCGTACCTGGATAGGACATGGTCAGTCCTTTTTTTGGTTGGAGTGCAGTTCATTTCCAATTAAGGTGTTAATCAGGTTATCTGTATGCTTGTTCTGGCTGCCATATTGTATACAGATATCCTATTCAGACATATAGACAGGTATGATGAAGCAGCTGCTGGTAATTCGAGTTAGTCACTGCCGTCAATCTCAAAGCCCTGTCTGTATCATACTCGTATCACACACTCTTGTTTGTCCACATTAATCTGCTTGCGGATTTCTGATACAATTCTTAGATTTGTTAAGTTCAGATAAGAAGCAGTGTGTTTATGAATCTACAGAATCTACCACAGCTTAAGAAAAGTAGAGCTTTCAGTGAGGAATGAAGTCACTTCCCCTGGTGACTCAGTGGCACAAAATCATTTCAAGGAGTAGAAGAAAACCCTCAAGTCTGGTTCTGGTTCTCTCTCTCTCTCCCCATTTATATCTACACTCTTACAAAATGTTTCTCTAGCCTTTAAAAGCCTTAAAAGTGTTCCTTGGCTTGTTTCTGTGGGAGAACCTGCATCAGAGAAGGCTCCAAGCAGAACACCATTCGGAAGCTAAGAACCAAAGCGAGCTAAGCATCCAAAGACCCATTGTATATATACAATGATAATGATAATATGATGATAAATATAATGTAATGTTGTTTTTTTTCCCGAAGACACAGCTTGAGTATTTGAAGATCTTCATTGCTGTGATGTAAATAATTTGCCGTAATTTATAGTTTGTATGTTGTATAGTGGCAGTCTGTTCCAAGCTGCACAGTGAGACAGGGTTCCAGCACTCATGATCACTTCCTGAGGAGAAATAAAGGACAAACCAGAAGATCTGGAAGAAAGAGGAAGAGACAGAATGACTCATGTTTATTATAGTGAGTACTTCAGTATTTATTAAGATGACTACTTCTCTGTAGGACCATGCCTGAACATGATTTGTTTCTTTCCCTACCAGAACCAACACTCAGCCATTTAAGTTTTTTCCTCATTCTTTATTTTGGAAGAACACGGTTGTTTTCATGTTTGATGGGTTATGTGATCTAATGTGATTAGGTGATGTAATCTCTAGACAGTCCTATGATAACCTTTGAGTTGTAATCTCGGCTTGTCACTAGAATTGTCTCTGTTCAAACACTCTGTCAAACCCTCCCACCACTACGGCCTGACATTTTCACTATAGACCACTATGACCTGACATTTTCACCATAGACCACTACCGCCTGACATTTTCACCATAGACCACTACCGCCTGACATTTTCACCATAGACCACTACCGCCTGACATTTTCACCATAGACCACTACGGCCTGACATTTTCACCATAGACCACTACGACCTGACATTTTCACCATAGACCACTACGGCCTGACATTTTCACCATAGACCACTACGGCCTGACATTTTCACCATAGACCACTACGGCCCGACACCACTATGGAGTGACATATGGATGTGATGGTCAGGGGTGCACATACTTTTTGTCATACAGTGTATATCAAAATCTTACTCAGTTAAAAGTGGACGTATCCAGCCAAAAATTCAAGTGAAAAGAAAATGTCATGTTTTCATGTGAAAAATAACTTTATTTAAAACTTTATTTTAGAACAATTTCAATATTCATTTTCAAGCAACTAGGCCATTTTGTCTGGAAACATCATTCAGTCTCTGTGGGTTTGCTGGTCACATGCATGATGAACGCTACATAGTTTGATAATGAGAAGAAGTATCAGAAGTATAATATCATGTAACTAACAAATATTTACCATTAGCTAGAATCTGACTCGCCGCTTAGCTAATGACGTTAGGTGCTGGAACTGATGCTAGTCTAACCTGGCATTAGCAAATAAATCAGGTTAACTAAGTTAAATATAGACAGTTACTGTTAGCAAATTACTGAAACATATCTCACCATGCTTTTTCAAATTAGATGGAATTCATGTCTTTTAGGGAGGCTAAGGAGCTACACCAAAATAACACTTAAGTATAGTATTGAAGTACAATTTCTCATGTATTCTCCACCAATGCAAATGATGGAAGTAGTGCATTTGCTGGGAAGTCAAGCAGAATGAGTAAGCGTTCACACATGCATCAGTTTGATTGAATGAGTGTGTGTTCAGAGTTTGCTGTGTCTATGTGTGTGTCATGGGGTGTGAGTGGCTATACTCAGCCTGCTTTCCTCCTCTCCCACCCTCGTTCCCTGACTCTCACACCTGCGAGGAGACATGAAACGGCTCGTTCAGTGGGCTCCTTGGTGACCAGGATCGTACCTTGAGTGAAGCTGAGACCTGACAATTGATTAACTGACTGCTCACACATCCAGTTAAAACTTGCTCTCGTGTATTCTGCTCCAGGAAGTTGTGCTGCTGTTATCATGTCTCCTGTGGAGCCTTCCCCTGACACACACACACACACACACACACACACACACACACACCCCTTCCTGCCTGTTTACACATGCGCTCCAACACCTTAAGGGAGTCTGTGATAGCAGCAATATCCTCCCATGGAAGGGAAAGTAAGAGAAAAAGAATAACACATTAAAACTGACTGATTCAATCCCCTACCAAATTAAATATTTGGCTGATAATCAGCCAGTGATTTAATACGATGTAATACTGTAATAACTGACAGCTTTAAAAAATATTAAACCTTTCTTCCGTTAGAAAGGAGCTGCTTTAAGAAGTCAGTATTTTTGGTTAATGTCTGTGTTTCTGTTCCTCAGCTGTCCTTTGGGTTCCTTATTCTAGCTATATTTGAAGATAGCACCCGTTCCCCACGCAGGAGTTCCATGAAATATGGTGGGTGGAAAAGCCGAGGCTGAGAAAAACTTTGTTTCAATATACAGTAAATAAGTACAATACCATGATAATGTCATAAACCGATTCCCCAGAATGTCATGAATCTGTTCCCCATGCCCCGGGATTATAATGTTAAAAGAAAAATGTGAAAGAAAAACTGGGCTTGGCCCGTGTTCAGGCTACACATGTCTTCACGCTCTGGGCATGGGGATTAAGAAGCTGCTTACACATACTGATGGCTTGACTCATCAGAGCTCACTTTCCATCCAGTTATGTGTTATTCACACACACACACACACACACACACACACACACACACACACACACACACACACACACACACACACACACACACACAGGTCATAAAACATACAATTCCTAAAACGTACAAGGAAAATATAATGACAAACATCAAAGTTCATTAAACACTTCTCCTATGAGCTTTAGTACATTATTCACAGTTTGATTGACATATGAATGTACAAATTAAATATAATATATCCAAATAATTATACCTCCTTTAATAGATCTTGCCAGAATGCGATTAAAAAAAAAAAAAAGGTGCTATATATAACAATCTAGGAACAAGAACAAGGCCAGTCCAATCTGAGTCTGGACACATTGGTCAAATAGCACAAACCGAGTGACAATTTAAAGCGAGAACAAGCACAGAAAGGCTGATTATCTATCAAGAGCCCTGTTCAAGCTGATTGGGCCTTGAGTGAAGTGTCCCTGGAGTGCTGATAGCTCTGATGAAGAAACCGTCCTACACATGGAAAACACACTTACAGTCCGGCCTTAAGAGAGAGTAGCAAGGTCACAACTTTCCAAATAGATAAGTGTTAAGAATAGAGTTTTGTGTTATCTATTTCCACCAACCAGATACAGCCCTTCAGAGTCGTCTTTCCCTGAAGACTAAATTTGCTTGTGTAAAGAAAACACTGGGATGAAGCCAGTATGTATTAGTAGTAGTAGTAGTATACTAAAGTATAAAGTACTAAAAGTACTAGTATTATAGTAATAGTGTCATACTAAAGCCTTAGAATGATACCATTTTTCCAAAAATCAGTACAACCACGGTCGGTTTTCAGCTACTGACACTAGGTGTTTTTCCAGGATGGTCACTTTCAGTTAGGGACGAATAGTGGAAAGCACAGAGGAGCGAGACGACATATAAGGAACTTTCAACAGATCTGCACTTTGTCATGAAACTAGCGGTGAAAAGTGAGAAATGACATTTAATGTGGCCCTGTGCACAGGATTTCCCCTTACACACTGGGTAATCCCCAACGCCATGTTGGAGAACAGCAGTAAAAGCAGTAAAGCAGTAAAATGTCTCGTGTGGCGTCTCATCTCTACTCACACCCTGTCTAAGCTTTCTTACATCTAACAAAACAAAATTAACCTGAACCATTGGGTGATCTTGAAAATGATTCGATTATAAATGCCTCTTTTATCACAGTAGAACATCTATAGCGTGTACACTGTGTGGCCAAAAGTATGTGCACCCTGACCATCAAACTGTTGTCAAAACAGTTGATCATCAAAGTTGGAAACACATTCACTTTTTCTACCTCAAGCCTTTTGGGGGCCGACTTCCTGTTTGATGACGACCACATCCCATTATGATCATGTTTATTTCTATCAAGCACAAGATCACCAAAAGTGGTATCACAGCAGGTCTACCATATGTATTTAGTGTTTTTCAAAATTCCAAAAAACACTTTATAATAACTATAATGAGACAGAGGCCTTAATTAAGAATATTTACTGTATATAGATGAACAAAAAGACAGTAGAAAGCATATGAGTCTAAGGTTTTTGAAAGCAATATACAGTATACTGTATATATTGATAATTACACCGTAAATGTTTATGTGGGGTTATTAGCACTGCGTTCATCTTGCGGATATGGCGGCCATGTTTATTGTTGTGTGTTTTATAGTTAGGGACAGAGTATGGTCTGGGTTACTGATCAAAAGGTCAGGGGTTTAAGTCCCAGCAGGGCCGAGCTGCCACTGTTGGGCCCCTGAGCGAGGCCCTTAACCCTTTCTGCTCCTTAACCCCGCACTCTGACCTCTGACCTTCCTGACAAGCTGCGATAGGAGAAGATAAAAATTTCACTGTACTGTCGTCTCTATGTGACAAATTAAATCTGTGTTCTTCTTCAACTCCTCATTCAGCCCCTTCCATCACAGGCTGTGTTTTTCTGTTGTTCTCCTCCTCCGCGCTTGCGTCACGGCGTCGCTCTCCTTTGATTGGTCCAGTGCTGTTGCTGTTGCGGTTGAGCTGTGGGCGGAGTCATGGCGTGGTATATAAACCCAGCTGTCCCCTTTCTTCAGTACTGTGAGCTCTGTAGGTCTCCGGAGTTGCCGTGTGGTGACGTCATCACGGAACGAGAAGGGTACCTTGGTCTGGGGGAGAAAAAATCCCAAAAACAACAACAACAACAGCAGCAGCAACAACAACAACAAAAAGCTTCCCTGGATAAATACATGCCCAGCATCGGCCATAAAAGAAGAAGACGAAAAAAAAACTCGACGGAGAAACCAACGGAGTTGGCGTTAAGACGTGAAGGTGAAGCGCGCGACGCTGCGTGTTACAAGATTCCTCGATGCATCCGCTCTGCGCTCGCGGAACTATGAAGTCCGAGATCAGCGCCGCCGTCGGTTTCCTGTCCAGGTTCTTGCGCGTGAAGGGACTCGTGAACGACCGACAACTTCAGACATTCAGCCAGATTCTCCAGGACATGATGGCAGGTGAGAACTGAAGAAGTTACAATCATCCATTTCTGTCCCCCCCCCCCAAAAATGAGTGTCATTTTCTTGTTTCTTTCTCTCTCGCGCCTCTGTCACTGCCAAAAGACGTTAGGGGAAAAATGCGCGCGCGCGCGCCTGAGTGTGTTTTGTTTGGACAGAGACAGACCGTGCCTTTGTGTTCACGCAGAGCCACATAGACGGAAACGAGCCGAAACACACACACACACACACACACACACACACACACACACACACACACACACACACACACACAGCTCAAAATGACGATGATTTCATGATTTCAATGCTTTTAAAAAAACTCATTTAATTCCTGTAAAGCTCCAGGTGTTGAGGAGGAGGAGGTTATTCAGTGGGTTGGAGATGTTCTGAGGCATGTTTCTGTAGGTTTGTTGTGAAGAAGCTTTACGCTTTACGTAATGTCCCTCGAAGCAAACAAAAACGGTGTGGATCCGAATATTTCCAGTTTTCCGACCCTGTGACTTATATATACATCTATAAACACACACACACACACACACACACACACACACACAAAGATATATATATATATATATATATATATTGTATTGTTATTATTATTATATTACATTGTTATTATATTACATTGTTTAGGGCTGAGAAACCGTACTGTAGTGTTGGTAATGACCTCCTTCACTCTCACATGCAGATGGTTTTGTTAGGAATTGATCCCCACCGTTTCATTGTGTTCTTCTCAGACAGTCTAGATCATATGGAGTTAAAAACCAAATACTACAGATGTTGTTGTTGTTGTAGTATTTGTTTTAGTAGCACTGTACTACTGTACGAATTGTTCTGGGTTATAATTTTCTCCACCTAATGAAGTCCCAGGCAGCTGCAGTGCTGTTTGTAAACAGCTGTTCTTGTCGTTCAGAGACAAAATGGCCGCAGCTGGAGGAGGAGATGGGCTCCGAGTCACCAGCTCCTTCACTTGAGGAGCTTTTATTTTATTTATTTATTTTTTAAAGAGCTCTTTCTTTACTCAGGACTCACAATATAAATACGCAGATATACCTAACGAATACAGCAGGTTAATGACTCCAACCTCTACTGATTTGTGTCAGAAATCTCCTCAGAGCCTGGGAGCTGGACATCCACATCCTGTTATTCATCGAAAACCAAACGTGAAAAAGTATACTGGGACTTTTCTAGAATACGTTTATAAGACTCTATTCCGACTTCAAAATGGACGCCGTTTTCCTGATGGCACACAGCAGGCGTTATCTGGTACGGGTCCACAGGTAGCCTGTGGGGTTAGGCCTATTTTAGGCGTCGGAGCGTGCTGTAATCTTGTGTTCTCTTCCTGAAACCCGATACCACCTCGGCTAGAGACGGGGGAACAATAATCCCAGTCCATCCTGATCATAAACTAAACTTCTGTAGGATTGAAGTGTAGCCCTGTAAGGCGTTCACACTAACGCTTCACCGTGTTGCGAACAAACCCGACGTGCCACGTCGAGACGACCGAGCAGACGCGATTTATGTTCACGTTTATGTGCGACGTGTGGAGCAGGCCCAGGCTCCGGTCGCTGTTTTGGTGAGCAGCTGCGTGAAACGGGGACGGCTTCTCTTTAAGAGCAGAGCTCCTCCCCTACAGCTGCTCTGCCAGGGCTTGAACCTTTTGCTCTTGTTGTTCAGCACCATCAGTTGAGGACTTTGTGACGCACAGGCCGAGAGGGGATTGTGCAATCAAATGGCCGTGTCACGTAGCCCCTTGTGAGACGGTTTATGGCTGTTTATCAGTTATCCAGCAGTGCTTTTCCCACCATAAATACAAATCTCCACAGACTTTGGCCTTTAATTTCACTGTAAAATAAAACAACAACAAAAAAAAAAGATAGTGTAGACACAAACAAGCTATAAATGCATTTACAGTGAGCCTGTGTGATATGCCAAAAAGATGATAACACGGTGTGCATCTCTGTATATAATCTGGGTAACAAACAGAAGTGCTGCATTAAACCTGCAAAAATGAAGAAATTTTAAGCTGAGTTTTGATGCTACTTTTATTTAATGCATACAAAATGGAGAATCTATACCTGCCAAGAATCTCTTAAACGTACAGTTTTAAAGAAAAGGTTGTAAATCACATCGAATCGGCTGATTCCATTCAGTTTGCTGTTATTTTTTAAAAAAGATATAAAAACATCATGATACCAAAGAGATCTCAGAACATAATTTGATAACTCTATCGATATCGTATCGCCCTGATTGACACTAACGTGTTTTCGTCGGCCTTTTGCTATTTGAGGCGTCGGTGGGTTGTTACTCTCGTGTTGTTTACGTTCGGTACGCTTCGTGCCTGTTTTTAATTCATGAGCAATCACGGAAGATATTTTTAATTTCTGCATTTCTCATTGATCTGCAGTCATTTGATAATTGAGTGCAGTAATTTTACAGTTTTCAATTTCAACCGAATCACCGTTGCCCTTTTTCTCCCACCAGAGCAATACAAGCACCACTGGTTTCCCGATCGGCCGTGTAAGGGCTCAGGCTACCGCTGCATCCGCATCAATCACAAGATGGACCCGCTGGTGGGCCAGGCAGGCCAGCGCATCGGCCTCAGTACGCAGCAGCTCTACCTGCTGCTGCCCAGCGAGCTCACGCTTTGGGTCGACCCGTTCGAGGTGTCGTACCGCATCGGCGAGGACGGCTCCATCTGCGTTCTTTACGAATCCCAGCCCAACCCCATCGCTAACGTAAACGTCAGCGTCAACGCGTCGACCGGAACCGGCAGCTCCACCTCATCCGTCTCGTCCATGCTGGAAAGTCACATCAGCTGCAAGGAAGAACTGCTGGTGCTCGGCCGAACCAGCCCGGCTAAGCCCTACATGATGACCGTGTCCAGTTAAAGGAGCCACGGCTCATCTTGGGTTTTTTTTTTTTTTTTTTTTGTTTGTTTTTGTTTCTTTTTAAATAATGCAAAAAAAGAGGAAAAAAAAAATCATGAAAGAGGAGAAAGAAAAGCAGAGGATGTAACCTAATGTTCAGGCGATGGAAACCTCACCGGTTTAATTGCGCTCGTTTTTGGTTGTCTGTTCTTTTTGTGTTTAATCAACCAGAGGCTCAGACCCTGGGGCAGCTATGAAGACGTGAGATATTGCCCCGCTTTCTGGAATACACTGGTCTGAGTGGCCAGACTAGGGGCTTTTACTCATGTCCATCAAATGGTGACTTTGCACTTTTGCTCTCTTTGTTAGTTTACCGCTTCACCACCACCACTGAAATAATAGTGAACCAAAAATGGTTGCTCTGAAGCCCAGGTACCAGCAGCTGCACTGGCGCTGAGGGGCTTCGATTTAAAAAATAAAATTTTTTTAGCACTTGATGAGGCACTTGATGAGCCCCTGAGTTCCTGCTGTTGCCAGCGTTTGACCTCTCCTCCTCCTGGGCTTCTGACCAACCCAAAGTTTTAGCAAAAATCCCCTCTCCGCTCGAGTTCTCTGGAAAAGCCCACGTCCTTCACTCTGCTGTCGCGGCTCTCGTTGTCAACACTGTGACAGAAATGTTGTCATATGTCTGAGTTTCCCACCAGGGTATTGGTTCCACTTCATATCACCTTCAGTTGGAGACCAATTTCATTCCATGGCGCCAAAAGAAAGACGTAGTGTAGTTGTCCCTGTCACCTAGGCTGCTTAGAATGCACTTTTTGACATTGAGATGGCGTGGAACGTTCATTTTAAAATGTATATACATGTGTATATATATATATATATATATGTGTGTATATATATATATATATATATAAATATATATGATGATAATCCAACATTTTGAACATCACCACTCATTTGTTGTTGATGTAGCGTAGAGAATTCGCTTTATCCCTAGAAAACAAACCGTAGACCAAGACACAGTATCCCAACAGAGTGACCGTAAACTGGTGTATACCATTATAAGATGGTTTTAATATTACAGTGTGTTTGGGAATCTGGCCCCGGGGGGGTTCTGGTTCATGCAGTTTTTAACTTTCCAGTGGTTTTAAACCAAGACCAAGGTGTGTGAGAGGAGCTCTTTGCTTGTGTGATTATAATGAGCAGGGAGAGTGTTGACGATCCTGCACTGGTTGTGCATGTGAGAGAGGGTGTGTGCGTTATTTTTAATTTTTTTTTTTTGAAGATGAGAAGATAAGATAACCATCATGCGTTATGCCTAAACCACCCCAAACCGGCTAGGCGAGTCTATTCCTGTGCCTGTTAGAAGCGGGAGCAGGTGTTTGGCCGCCATTTTCCTCGTACCGCACAGGGCTCAGCCCGTACGCGTCTCTGCCAAGCCTGGCTGTGTCGCCTGCTGGTGGAAGAGAGGACTGTTGGACGTGCTGTCACACAAAGAGCTGGAGCGCACTCTTATCACACACGTATCACCTCCCTCCTCAGGCTGGGTGCATGTGCATGTGGGTGGGGGTCACACACCAGACCAGGGCAGCTACAATCCCTTCCCCCTGATCCCCCCCCAAATCACCACGTACTCACTGAACAGCCGTGAGGAGAGGCCAGCCAGCACACACACACACACACACACACACACACACACACACCCCGAGTGCACTCCACTTATTGTGTGAGAGCAAGAGAGAACGGATCTAACTGACTCACGGTGCCGCTGACGGATTCATGTTGAATCTGTTTACGATAGATCAGATGCGCACTAATGTGGGAGGGACACGATCTGTGTGTGTGTGTGTGTGTGTGTGTGTGTGTGTGTGTGTGTGTGTGGCTATGAAGCCAGGACGCTGATGCACCATTATCTCTCACCGTCTCGTCCTTTCTCGTCTCTCTCTCCCCCATTAGTTCGCCCGACTCTTCTCAACAGAAGCACGCAGGCGTAGGCGCCGATACTTTTCAACGCGGCTGATGCAATTTCACATCACGGTTTTAGTTTTTTTTTAAAAGCACGAACCGATGAGCCCAAGACAGGCAGACGGACCACGCTCTCTCTGGACGTTCCCCCTCCCCAGTCTCAGCCAGCACTCGCCCCTGATTTTATCCAGAGGGGTTTTTATTTTTAATTGAACATTTTAAGAGCGTCTCAGCACACCTAACCGAATCCGAACATTATTATTTTTTTTTTTTTTAGAACAGCTCTCGCATCAGCTTCGGTGACGTCAGACGTTTAGAGGAAAGAGCACATGTATAAAATGCACTATGTTCAACGTTGAAGTCGTGCGACACCGAGATGTGAAACGTCTCTACAAGGAATGTATTGCCAAACTCAGGCCTCAGACATTCAGTGAAACTCCCTTCTGTGTGTGTGTGTGTGTGTGTGTGTGTGTGTGTGTGTGTGTGTGTGTGTGTGTGTGTGTGTGTGTGTTGGAAGGGAATTTCCTTCATTAGTGTCATTTTTGTCAATCTTTTCAACAACAAGTAGAATTATTGTCACTTTCACATGCGGGGTGTTTTTTTTCCCGTGTTTGTAGAATGTATTGTAGTCGTAACAGCGTCTAGTAGAATACAGACAGAACATTTACGCAACGGAAAGTGCCAATAATTTCGATTTCGAGGTGTTTTCGATGTGTTCCTTTTTGTATTTCATATTTTTAACACGGATTGCTCTTTCATAAACGAAGCCATTTGTGTCAGGAGTGTTGGCGAGGACCAAAGTTGTTTTGGTGCATAATTGTTTCCATGCTCTGTGCCAATAGATATATCCTTTGTCATTTTTTTTCCCCCCTTTCTTTTTTCTTTTTTTTTTTTTTTTTTTTTACTTATAAAACAAAAATACCCAGGGAAAAAAAAAAAAATCTACCCAAGATGCCATGAAAAGTGGTCTACGTTGTGATCTTCGGACATGTTTTATTTCTTTTCTTTTTCTTTTCCTTGGGTATGTTTTAATGAACTGCTGTAAATTTGTACAGTTCATGTAAATTGATTGTGAGGAAGTTGTATAGATTTCTATATTTTGGAGAGAAAAAAAAAGGGTTCCCCTCCCCCCCTCTGTAATAAAAGATTTCCTATCTTGGCAACGGTTCTCAGAAAGCTTGGTCTTATTCTTCACTCCTCCCTGTATTGTTTTTTTTTTTTATGAGTTCCTTCTCAGAAAGCGTCACAGAATCAAACAGACAGGGAGTGCGTTTGATGAAACGGAGGAAACCGGTCCATTCTTCTCGGGGAAATAGCAGACGGTAGACGTGAAAACCACCAGGGGAAGATGGTCCTGACCCGGGCAGCTCTGCAGCTGTTCTCTCCTGCCAACAAGGGAAACGGGCATCGACGCACACGTACAGAGAACACGCAGTTCAGCCATCTGGCCCTGAATATAATACCTCGTTATTACAGTGCTTTAATAGCATCACCGCTTGATGTCATGTCTGTAGAGAAGTGAGGGTCTGACTAGGATACTAACTGAAATGCATTAAGTTTTAACATACACTACAGTTTTCCCTACTACATTACACTACAGTACACTACACTACAGTACACTACACTACAGTACACTACACTACACTACAGTACACTACACTACACTACATTACACTACAGTACACTACACTACAGTACACTACACTACACTACAGTACACTACACTACACTACATTACACTACAGTACACTACACTACAGTACACTACACTACACTACATTACACTACACTGCACTACACTAGAGTACAGTACAGTTTTCCCTACTACACTACACTACACTGCACTACACTAGAGTACAGTACATTACACTACAGTACACTACACTACACTACAGTACACTACATTACACTACAGTACACTACACTACATTACACTACATTACACTACAGTACACTACACTACAGTACACTACAGTACACTACACTACAGTACACTACACTACATTACACTACAGTACACTACACTACACTACATTACACTACACTGCACTACACTAGAGTACACTACACTACTTTACACTACACTACAGTTTTCCCTACTACACTACACTACACTGCACTACACCACACTACACTGCACTACATTACAGTACACTACACTACACTACATTACACTACACTGCACTACACTAGAGTACACTACACTACTTTACACTACACTACACTTTTCCCTACTACACTACACTACACTGCACTACACTACACTACAGTACACTACACCACACTACATTACACTACACTACACTACATTACACTACACTACACTATAGTTTTCCCTACTACACTACAGTACACTACACTACATTACACTACACTGCACTACACCACACTACACTACAGTACAGTACACTACACCACACTACATTACACTACACTACAGTTTTCCCTACTACACTACACTACACTACACTACAGCTGTAACAGGAACAGTTTTATTTTTAAGTTCTCTCTCCTGGGCCGAGCAGACGGATCAGACGGATCAGACCGGCCTGCAGGGGAAGGAGGTGGTCGTCTCCGAGCGTGTACTTTGTGGCGCCGCAAAAGTGCCGACTCCTGTGAAAAGTACGCGGCTTAACGGCGCTCTGTTTTCATTCTTTCTGGTTTCTGAAGTTGCCTAGCAGCCACCCTGGTACAAAAACATTTCACTCGAACAGAGGGAGTAAAGAAAACAAAACCGTAAGAAACGGAGAGACGGGTCACCGATAAGCCGTCTGTTTCTGACTCTATCTGTGTTCATGCCAAGCATGCAGGCTGAAAGCTCAGCGGTTAGGGCTTTGGACGACCGATCGAAAGGTCGCAAGTGGGTTCAGCTCCCTCGAGCAAGGCACAAGGCGCTTAAACCCTCAACTGCTCGGCTGTATAAATGAGATGAATGTAAAAAAAACCCAACACACCGCCACAACTTTTAGGGCGACTGAATCGTGCTGATTAATTTCCTACCGCGTGGTTAAATATCTCGAGTGCGACCCAAATGCACAGCTTCAGCCCTGAACAGCAAGAAATGAGCTAGCGGATTCACTCCGGCGATGAAACTGCTCAGTCCAGTTAGTTTTGCTGCGATCAAATATAAAAAGCACAAGGTTCTGCACACACAAACAGGTGTTTTGCTTTATACAGCACCGTGCAAAAGTTTTAGGCACCCTATATATTTTATTTAGTACAAACTTTGTTATAGATTTTTCTACATTATCGAGTCGGTACAAAAAAACATTTTAGATTCCCAAACATTAGTTTTCTAGCACAGAATTAAATGTTACAGGAAAATGTTTGTGTGTCATTAAAGAAAGCAGCGTATTACATAAGAGACACTTTTCAGACAGTAAACACAATGAAGGCTGCTGGGTTTCACTGCAGAAATAAGAAGCGAGTGCGAAAGTCAAAGTGTCCAGAAGAACTGTGTCTGGTTCTGCAAGATGCTCAATAAAACTTACCAGCTCATTTCCTTATAAAACTGCTCACATTGTACCGGAGACTACTATTTTTTATTTTTTTATTTTTTTGTAACAACAAATATTTCATTTACTGCTGTTTACTGCTCTTTATGGTATTTTTTTAAAATGTAGAAACATTTAATGTCATTATTTTGAAGGCATCTTTGCTCCACAGCATCTCTTTGCATGTGTCTAAAACTTTCGCACAGTACCGTGTACTTCTAAAACGAGGCATCAAGAGAAAAAAAAAAAAGGGGGGGGGCACAACAGGTTTCTCGGTAATGATAACCTCTGTAGATCTGTAGTGTGCGTCACGTCGCTCCTTTGCTCAAGGGCCTAGTGCAGTCTTTCGGCTGTTTCTCACCTGCAGCACTGTTTATGTTACACAGAGAGGAGAAGCCTGGAAAGCCTGTCACAGCTCTCTGAACCTAAGCATTAAAAGGTTAGATTTAGAGCTTATGTATAGACGGTGGATCTCACAGCCTGCAGGTTGTTTCGTCCAAATCCCGTCTACGTCTTTAACGAAAGGGTGTTCGGAGGTCTGTGTAAAAAAAAAAAAAAGTTGTTGAATTCTCGAATCCCGATTGGTCGGAACAGCACGACTCGGACATCAGTCCCGGCTGTGACATGAACGCCAGGTTTGTATCAACGCGCTCGTTCTAATACGTTATTGTTTCCATAGTAACAGCTCCTACACAGATTTGTGTAGCAGACGCTTTCTCTTTTTAACTAAGAAAAATACATAGTATAATCGTTGATGTGGTGATTTATTTATTTTTTGTTGTTGTTGGAAGGAGTCTCCAGTGTCAGCGCTTTGTAAAGTTTCCCAGCATGCGGAAATCTTCGGGGAAGGTGTTTACACTTTCCGGTTTCTTTTTTTTATTGCGGCTATAACGTAAGTCGTAACGGGGACTATCTTGTCTCGTGGACGTTCCCAGACATCAAACCTCAACTATAATCCATTGCGTTGTTCATTAATAAATTTTAAAAAATTGTAATCGCTGTGGTTTAAGCGCAATAACACACTCAAGGCCGTGCAGTTATAGGAAAATAATCTGCTTCTGGAGTGTGTTATTCCTTACTTATGGAATATCGAGATGTGTTGAATCCGGACTGTTTGAAAGATTCTTCCATTCTTAGTTGTTTAGTTTCAGGACCGTGTGGTACTTTTTCTGCACTTCTTCTAAGGAAATAGGGTTAGAAACTTCCATACAGCTGAGGGTTAAAAAAAAAAAACAACAGCTCTGAATGCCAGTGGCTTGTGGTAAGTAAGAAAAAAAAAAAATCCCAAAGAGGACATAGAGAGAGAGAGAGAGAGAGAGAGAGAGAGAGAGAAAACACACCCGTAAACAGCAAAACTTCTCTCTTTGCACCAGGAGCTTCAACACTGGTGTCTCAAGAACCCCACAGACGGGTTGGTTTGATGTGTGACGGAGCTGATCGGAGATTTACAGGGATTTACAGTGAGCCGAAGCCCTGAGTAAACACACCTCTCACACGAGTGAGAGCGCTGACCTGAACACGTGGTGAATTTTAAAGCCCTTTGCTTGTAAACAAGAAGAGTCACACATGCGAGCGAAGGCTGCAGTGTTTCTGAGAACTGAGAGAAGTCAGCGCTACAGCTGTTTCCTGTTGTTTTCTGCTGAAGAGAACACCACAAACCTGAGAAACACACACACACACACACACACACACACACACACACACACACACACATACAGATAAAGTGAAAGAGAATGAGAGAGAGAGAGAGAGAGAGAGCTGATCTCTTTAAGATCGTCTCTTAAAGTGTCTAAGGCAGTCGTGATCAGGTGCAGTCTCTAAGGCAGTAGATAACACCTAAACACACTCGCACACCATCACATCCTCCATAACAGGGATATTAAAACACTCCCACACAAATCTAAACACTTCTAATAACACTTCATGCGTGCACACCTGTGAGTCACACCACCAGTCACTGCATTCACCCACTCACACACTCCCACCGGCTGCTTTTCTGTTTTGTGTTATGTCAGCAACTCTTTATGCACGCCACACACACACACACACACACACACACACACACACACACACACACACACACACATGCGCACACACCTATAAACCTGGGCTCAGTTTTGCAGAACAACTGCAGTCAATATTTACACATTGTTCCCTGTGCTGTACCTTGAATCAACAGAGTAAAGCAGGTTATCGTCAGTCCTACAGGAATACCGTACACACAGAGCAAAATGTTTTCACGTGAATGTCAGCACGTCAACATTCGGATGCTCTGATTAGGTTAGAACTTGGCTGGAAGGACCGACAGCCAAAGGATTCGTTCGAGTCACGTTCCTGCTTCCAGCCAAAAGCAAAAAGGAAATTAAATAAAGAAAACCAAAAACAAAGCACAGTATAGATGTATGTATAAACCGCAGAAACCGCGGTAAGAAAAACAGGACACGACTAGAGGTTTGTTTAGTCGAAATCGCACCCTGGACACTCCCAAAGAAATTATGTTCAATTATGTCAGAAGGCCAGGAGTTTAAAAACGATGCAGTGCACTGGATCGCACCTGAGAGCGTACCCGTCACGTGTACGAGGGGCTCTAGTGTTCAGGAGTGTCTCCTGTGCTTTCGCATTCAGCTGCAGATTACGAGTGTTTCTACGTCTGGTTTCTGTTTCCTCGCAAAAACACTCACTAAAGAAATAATCCTTCATGTATACCACAGCGACCCTTACCTGGATAAACCAGAATGAATGATTGAAGGCCCAGTTTACACCAGAAGTAGTAATCACACTGCACAATGCTTCTCCCATTCATCCATCTGGCCTTTCTCTGTACCTCAAACCTTATATCTGACTCTCCAACATGAAAACATAACAACAGTGCACCACTAACACGACTCTTAATTCTGTTTTTGCACTTTCGTATTTATCGAGATATATAGAGTTTTACCGAAGTATAGAGGTGCTATATAATAATAAAAGTCATCGTAAAAAAAAAAGGATCAGTAAAGAGCATGAAGGCTTTCTTTGCCTGTGTAAAGTTGTGTATTAGAGTAAAATCAGATCAATGCAAACCAGTGCACATTAAAAACGAAAAAAAAAACATATAACATACATAGCACATGCTTGTGGAAATAGGAAGGGTGTACTTATTTTTGCACACCTGGCTCAGGAGTGTCGGTTTACTTTTTGATCAATGATTCTGATGCAAATACATTCAGCTGATTATCATATCATCAGTGTGTGTGTGTGTGTGTGTGTGTGTGTGGAGGGGAGGGGGGGGAGTGGGCTTCCCTATTCACCCTTCAAGAAAGAACTGACCTTACGCAATAGCACTTGTGACTATTAATCCTGAATTCGAGGGCATGGTTACCATAGCAGCAGGTGATTATTATTATTTTTTTCCCCTCAAGAAAATACACCGAATTAAAGGACGTGGCTCTCAGCACACAGCACCTGGAGTTCTCTCTTTCTTCGTGTGAGAGGGCACGTGTGTGTGTGTGTGTGTGTGTGTGTGTGTGTGTGTGTGTGTGTGTGTGTGTGTGTGTGTGTGTGTATGTATGAACAATGGCACTAGTTGGAGAGTGCACTGTGTGATGCCTTGCCAGGAAGATGAGGGGGAGGGGGAGGGGGAGGGGTATCTCCTTTCCCAATGGTGGCAAGAGTGAATGAGTGGAACGTTCTTTCACGGTGAGTATGGACAGAGCTGGGAATGCTTATCCAGACGGCACACACACAATGTGTGTGTGTGTGTGTGTGTGTGTGTGTGTGTGTAAGTGGGTAAGTGGGTGGGTGGGTGTGTGGAGGGGCCTCTCAGCATGTAAACAATCCCCACATCTTTTTTTTTTTTTTTTTCCCCTTCACCCAACTTCACGGCTCGGTCCCTCCTCCACTCGCGTCTCCTCCCCTTTCCTCGCTGCTACTGTAAACACAAGCGCTCATGGGAAAAAACGAGGAGAGGGATAGCGGGAAGAGGAAAATTCCTGGGTTTACTTTCAAGCATCTGCACCTGGTGGGTTGAGAGCTCTTAAATCTTTCATTGCTCTCTTCAGTCCGTCCTTTCTTCAGCGCCTTAACTTTTAAAAGGTGAGAGAGCCGAGAGAGGTGAGAGAGCCGAGAGAGGTGAGAGAGCCGAGAGAGGTGAGAGAGGCGAGAGAGCCGAGAGAGGTGAGAGAGCCGAGAGAGCCGAGAGAGGTGAGAGAGCCGAGAGAGGAGAGAGAGCCGAGAGAGCCGAGAGAGCCGAGAGAGGAGAGAGAGCCGAGAGAGGTGAGAGAGCCGAGAGAGGAGAGAGAGAGGTGAGAGAGCCGAGAGAGCCGAGAGAGCCGAGAGAGCCGAGAGACGTGAGAGAGCCGAGAGAGGAGAGAGAGAGCCGAGAGAGCCGAGAGAGCCGAGAGAGCCGAGAGAGGTGAGAGAGCCGAGAGAGGAGAGAGAGAGCCGAGAGAGCCGAGAGAGCCGAGAGAGCCGAGAGAGGAGAGAGAGCCGAGAGAGCCGAGAGAGGAGAGAGAGAGGTGAGAGAGCCGAGAGAGCCGAGAGAGCCGAGAGAGGTGAGAGAGCCGAGAGAGGAGAGAGAGCCGAGAGAGGTGAGAGAGCCGAGAGAGGAGAGAGAGAGCCGAGAGAGCCGAGAGAGCCGAGAGAGGAGAGCAGAGCCGAGAGAGCCGAGAGAGGAGAGAGAGAGGTGAGAGAGCCGAGAGAGCCGAGAGAGCCGAGAGAGGAGAGAGAGCCGAGAGAGCCGGAGAGAGCGAGAGAGGAGAGAGAGCCGATGAGAGCCGAGAGAGAGCCAAGAGAGCCGAGAGAGAGGTGAGAGAGCCGAGAGAGCCGAGAGAGGTGAGAGAGCCGAGAGAGCCGAGAGAGGAGAGAGAGCCGAGAGAGGAGAGAGAGCCGAGAGAGCCGAGAGAGCCGAGAGAGGAGGGAGAGCCGAGAGAGCCGAGAAGAGAGGTGAGAGAGCCGAGAGAGCCGAGAGAGAGGTGAGAGAGCCGAGAGAGCCGAGAGAGGTGAGAGAGCCGAGAGAGAGGTGAGAGAGCCGAGAGAGCCGAGAGAGGTGAGAGAGCCGAGAGAGCCGAGAGAGGAGAGAGAGCCGAGAGAGGAGAGAGCCGATAGCCGAGAGAGGAGAGAGAGCCGAGAGCCGAGAGAGAGGTGAGAGAGCCGAGAGAGCCGAGAGAGGTGAGAGAGCCGAGAGAGCCGAGAGAGGAGAGAGAGCCGAGAGAGGAGAGAGAGGTGAGAGAGCCGAGAGAGCCGAGAGAGGTGAGAGAGCCGAGAGAGCCGAGAGAGGAGAGAGAGCCGAGAGAGCCGAGAGAGGTGAGAGAGCCGAGAGAGAGGTGAGAGAGCCGAGAGAGCCGAGAGAGGCGAGAGAGCCGAGAGAGCCGAGAGAGGAGAGAGAGCCGAGAGAGGAGAGAGAGCCGAGAGAGGAGAGAGAGGTGAGAGAGCCGAGAGAGCCGAGAGAGGTGAGAGAGCCGAGAGAGCCGAGAGAGGTGAGAGAGCGGAGAGAGAGGTGAGAGAGGTGAGAGAGCCGAGAGCCGAGAGAGCCGAGAGAGGTGAGAGAGGTGAGAGAGCCGAGAGAGGTGAGAGAGCTGAGAGAGGAGAGAGAGGTGAGAGAGGAGAGAGAGGTGAGAGAGGAGAGAGAGGTGAGAGAGGTGAGAGAGGAGAGAGAGGAGAGAGAGAGAGAGAGAGGAGAGAGAGGTGAGAGAGGAGAGAGAGGTGAGAGAGGTGAGAGAGGAGAGAGAGCTGAGAGAGGTGAGAGAGGAGAGAGAGGAGAGAGAGGTGAGAGAGGTGAGAGAGGAGAGAGAGGTGAGAGAGGTGAGAGAGGAGAGAGGTGAGAGAGGAGAGAGGAGAGAGAGGTGAGAGAGGAGAGAGGAGAGAGAGGTGAGAGAGGTGAGAGATTTGACTCGGCATGTTCCACGGAGAAAACAGAAATGTTACTATAGCAACAGGCCTGAGCCTCGTTTCCTTGTCTGATAATCAATTCCAAAGTGAGATGAGAATGTGTGTGTGTGTGTGTGTGTGTGTGTGTGTGTGTGTGTGTGTGTGTGTGTGTGTGTGTGTGTGTCAGATATTAGAGAGGCTGTCAAAAAATTGTTGGCTTCATCTTGTTGTCACAGAGAGAGCGAAGAAAAGAAAAAAGAAATTGGAAAGAGGTCAGGTATCAACATTTGTCTCACTACGCATAACCTTTAGACAGCATGAACAACCGTGAAGGGGTGTGTGTGTGTGTGTGTGTGTGTGTGTGTGTGTGTGTGTGTGTGTACTCTAATGTGTTTGCTTTATGTATGCGTGTGCGTCTTACGCAATGGCCTTGCAACTAGGCTACCTGGTCAAATAGCAGATAATGACGCTGCCAGTGATATTTGGAGAAGAGTGTCCTCCCCGCTCGCTCTCTCTCTCTCTCTCTCTCTCTCTCTCTCTCTCTCTCTCTCTCTCTCGGGAACATTTGTGGTCATTACGATCTCAGTCCCAGAAATAGAAGCCCTCTGACTCCTCTCAGTCACTCAGACAGTACCAGCCTCTTGGCCTTATAAGGTTTGCCTGGGATTCCTATTCAAACAGCCTCTTTTTTTTTGTGGTTACAAGTTTGGCGTTAAGGACACAAACCTATGCTCACATGGCTTTAACATCTGCCTCAGTTGATCAGATCACAAGCGAACGGCGTTAAATACAGCTGTGTCACACGCCGAGGTGATCCGCACCCCAGGTTCATGCTTGTTTTTAAGCTATTTAATGAATAATCCAGAGACATTACTCATCATTACAACCCCTTGGTTATGATGTTGGACTTCCTATTCAAGTTTTGTTCATTGGGCGTTTTTCATTTGGCGTCGATTAGTATTTTCTGGTCTGGTTTGGAAGTGACGTCGGGTCGCTTTTGTCGGATCTGGAGACCTTTGTACCGATGAAATGCGATCACAAGTGGTCAGCGGAGATGGATGAAAATAGCACTGAACGGCTGGCTGTCTCGGCCGGCCGCTTCTGATTGGGTCATACAAAAACAGATGTTAATACCTGGCAGGACCACGGCTGGACTAGTCGGACAGGCCTAGGACTCTGGGGGAAGTTTGTGTTGTGTGGGAGAACAGCAGGGTCTGACTCTGGGACAGGATGCATGTGTGTGTGTGTGTGTGTGTGTGTGTGTGTGTGTGTGTATTGGTGGGATTTTCTGAGAGCAGAAAGGGATTGATTCTGTTATTCTTCTTTTACTTTCACTCTGCCCTGCGTTTGGGAACTCGGGGGAATTTTCCACTGTAGTGAATTCTGATTGGCACTCGAGGAAACTCCCCCACATTCCACTGTGCCACATCTGATGAAACAGTGCCGCTGCGAGCTGAAATCAGGATCTTGTTTTTTAACACATTCTACTCACTTATCTCAAACCTTAACTTACTTATCTTGTTGTCTTTGCCGAGATTTCTTTCGTCTTCGGCTGAAATTCTGTTTCGTTTACTAACATTGAAGCAGACGCTTTTTTTTAGGCCGAACACAAGCTCCGAGCATGGAGCTCTTAAAGTTGCTGACACTGATACCAGTACCGAAAGTTTCCACAGTAGGCTGTGTATATGGGTGTAGAGAAATTCATTTGTCTTGTTGGAGTCTCATAAAGTTTTCCATTAATCATTATACCTGTTTAGAGAGAACCAACATTAGCTCTAAGCACAGAACCCTATGTATCATTTTAACACAGTATTCAGAGAGAAGGTGTACACCTAATCTGTCCACCTGACAGTTACTATCTGGACACCCTTGTACTTAGTAGCTCTGTCGCCGTCCAGACAATATGGCTTTGGCTTTGTGACATGATGGATGTGTGTGTGTGTGTGTGTGTGTGTGTGTGTGTGTGTGTGTGTGTGTGTGATTATTTCACAGCTTCTGCAGGGTTGACCTACTTCTGGTTACCTACACAGTGTTAGCATTAGAGCATATTCACACAGCAGACATGTTTTTAGGGGCTGTTTGTCTGAGCCTTGGGCTTTGCCGTTAATTCTGTCTGTGCTTGTAATACCAGTATTCTCATCTGTGTCTGGTTGTGTGTGTGTGTGTGTGTGTGTGTGTGTGTGTGTGTGTGTGTGTGTGTGTGTGTGTGTGTGTGTGTGTGTGAGGGCCAAGGCTCAGGATGAGGTGGAAGCAGCCTGTGAAGCTCCAGCAGAGGGACAATGAGGTGATTTCCTGCCCAGTCACACCTCATTCAGGTGGGCAAGGACAACAGCAGGGGAAAGGACACACTCACTCACTCACACACACACACACACACACACACAAATACCATACCTCACACTCCTAACTAAAGCTGCATTCAACTTACCTTGGAAGCGAGAAGTCAGAACGTGGAATGATGTCGATTCGAGCTACAAAGTGGGGAAAAAACCCCATAGAAACCTCGATATTCGTCTTTTGTTAGCAACAAGCTAGTCAGCGGTTATAGATTTAACAAGTGAATATGTCAGTATGTATATATACTGCACAGTGTAACTCATGTAAAGGTAAGAAGTGCTGCTTTGTTTACTGTTCATGCTAGGAGCGGCCATTTTGATTTGATGTCACTTGCTGAACTCGGGGTTGAGGACTGTCTCCTCAGTTTACGAGTAGGAGTTCCAAGTCGAGGGTGCATCTTCTTTGTTTTTTCGTTTAGTCGGATGTCGGAAACGACCGGTTACGACCTTTAGTTGAATGCGGCATAACCATCACGCCCCTGCGTTAGGAAATAACTCATCTTAATGTTTACTCTTTTCCTTAAATGTTTAACTGTTTAAAGAAAGTCAGGAACAGGAGTTGCTTACAATATTTAACTAACACTAACTAACAAGGAGCACTGCTGGTTCAGTAGACTGTAAACAGAGACTGTCTGTTCAGTCTGTACACCTTGCATCTGATACTGCATAGGTGAATTTTAGTAAACAATGCTAAGAATTTTTTTGGGTGCTGTGTTTGCTCCAGTTCCATCGACTTACCCACATGTTCATGGCAACATCACAACATTGAGACTAATCTTCATTTCCACCATTTTAGTAGAATTTTGCTACCGGTTTCTCCTGGAATTTCTTCTAGAGAAGAAGAAGAAGAGATTTATACAACTGGCATGAGCGATTAAAACTAATGAAAAGCTTCACTGTTAAAGCTCAATAGTTGTTTCAAAGCTAAATCTATAAAATAGTATTCTATTATGAGCATACACATATGCTCATAATACTTTAGCAAGAAAGCAATAAAAATGAGGGCGTGAATAAACTTACCACAGCTGGGAGAAGTAAACTTATCTTTTTTTTTTTGTCGAATTTACAGTGCTTATGTTTGCTTACAGAGTTGATTTCCCCTTTATAATACTTTTGTGGTCGCACTTAATGAACGGTAGCCTTGCTCCTTTTTTCATTCCCACCCCTTCCTCGTTCCTCTTTCTCTTTGTGTATATGGGTGTGTGTTCCCAACAAACAGCAATTAAAGCCACCATAACACTGACATCTGGGACTATTTCCCTAATCAACAATGTGTGTCTGTGTGTGTGTGTGTGTGTGTGTGTGTGTGTGTGTGTGTGTGTGTGTGTGTGTGTGTGTGTGTTTATTGAACAGAGTAGTTAAGATGCAGGTCGTCTTTTATCAACATCGTCAAATCACATCGCGTGTATAAACATTTCAACTCAAAGTGTTGAAATCAAAATGAGCGTTTGTTTAGATTTGTGTGGGCGGGCTCATTAAATCGGGGTCTCGACCGCTTATACACTGTTAAAATAATTCATGTTAGATACAAACAGTTTTGTGGTTATGCTCAAATCCTATAAAAGGCTAACGGTGTCGGTATGTTAATGAACGCACTACAGCTAATCTTGCTTCGTTGGAGGAGGATGTGCTTCGTGCCATTCTCTAGTTACTGTGGTTCTATGAACACCGGATAACTGCTACAGGCGGTGTTTTTACAGCAAACATCCTATGAAATGACAGTAACACTCCCAAGTTCTCCCACACCACCCCATTGCTATGCTTCCTCTACTGGCTTCCTGTAGCTGCCCGCATAAGATGCTTGCCTACAAAGCCGAGAATGGACCAGCACCCGCCTTCCTAAAAGCACTTATCACTCCCTCCGATCCTCTAGCGCTTCTCGGTTGGACCCACCATCTCTCAGGGTACGCATCAAGGCTCTTCTCTGTTCTGGCGCCTAGGTAGTTGAATAAACTTCCCCTAGATTCCCCTAGAACGAAGACCTACCTCTTCATTAAGTATTTAAATTAGCATGTTATTTAAAATAAAAATAAAAAAATCAATGTCTTGTGTGTTGTTTCATACTATACTACCTCCCCAAGGGTTTTAGACTGATAGTCCCTCATCTAGTGAATCAGGATGTATTTAGGATAAAGACGTCAAAGCACTTCTGTAAGTCAGACTGGATAAGGGCATCTGCCAAATGCTATAAATGTAAATGTAAATGTACAGGGTACACAGTGGCGCCAGGTAGCTGCAGCGCAGATCTCCTGAGGCAGTACACCTCTCAATGGCCATGAAGATGAAACACTCTTGGTGGAATGGCACATCACAGTAGGGGCAGGATGTCCAGCCTGTTCAAGAGCTATGGACAGGGGAGCACCCTGTCTATTTCACACCATGACACCATGAGTAACTGGTCCGACGAGTGAACAGCTATTGTGTGGTTCAAATAGTACTGTAAGGCTTATACCGGGCACAGGAAGGAACATTCTGCAGATTGACGTTCGAAAAAAGGTTAATTGCCTGGTTCACAAACTTGGGAGACATAACCTTAGCCAGAAAGCCAGGGTTCAGCCACAAGGTCACTCCAGAGTCACTCAGCATCCAATGCATGCAGGGCAAACCTATGGCCAAGGCATGCAATTCTCCCACCCTTCCTACTAAGGTGATTGCAAACAGAAGGGCCATTTTAAATGGTACCAATTTCAAAGCAACCTCCTGAATGGGTCCATAGAAAATATGAATGACCTATAAAGCACCAAAGTACCTCAGTGAACCATGCCTGATTTGATCAAAAGGTGCAGGCTCTTTATTAGTACCTAGAATAATGAAGCCACAGCAGGGGACAAAGCTTTTACTTACAAAGCCCCACAGTTATGGAACAGCCTTCCAATTAGCGTTCAGGACTCAGACACAGTGTCAATCTTTAAGTCTAGGCTGAAATTATATTTGTGTAGTCAAGCCTTTTGTTAATAGCGTTTCTCGTAGGTAAAGGCCCAGATCTGGAGGGTTCATATGCTTAGAGATTTTTGATAAACTAAGACGTTTGGATGTTGTCGACCCCCTCGCTTGCACGCATTCACTCAGGTTTATTGACCGTAAATTGATGGGCCGCTTTATGTCCTAGGGAGCCCTCATGCCTGTGTTACCTTCGGGCTCTCCCTTTTAGTTACGCTGTCATTGCTAGTCCTGCCCAAGTCCCGGGTTGCACTCGTGCACAATGTACTTCCTTTACAAGAACATACCTAATAATCTGTGTTCTCTCTCTCTCTCTCTCTCTCTCTCTCTCTCCTTCCTCTCTCTCTCTCTCTCTCTCTCTCGCTCTCTCTCCACATGTTGCTCCTGCTGCCTGATGAGATCCTGATTCCTTCTGCCCAAACCTGACTGATATCTGTAAAGCTGCTTTGTGACGATGTCACAAACATGACGATGAGATGAGAGGCAGTCTGAGGCACACAGTTTCTCATTGTGTGTGTGTGTGTGTGTGTGTGTGTGTGTGTGTGTAAAAATGTTGTAAATGGTAATGTTACACGATTGCTGCAGTGTTTACTAAACTGGGTTGTGTGTACATCTTGCCACTATTAATAAGAGGATATACTGCTGCACTATCACACACAGACAGTATTCATACAGAGCAGGTGCCTCTTTTTTTCATCTGAACACCTGCCTCTCTACACATCCCTACACACACACACACACACACACACACACACACACACCAAATCATCATGAGCACACTGATGTCATTCAGTCTTTTCTTTTTTATTGTCTTACGCATTGTTTTGCCTTTGAAACGGGAAGATGGGCTCTCTGCCTGGCAGCACGTCTGTTTTCGGTCTTGGCTACACACTGGAATGTGGACAAACACAGTCAAAAGACAGGACAGAAACGGAGACACCTAAACACAGCCTCAGAAAAAAAAAGGGAGTCGGACAAACACAGAGTGTGTGTGGGTGAAGTTTCTGTATCCACACTGCATACATTCAACTCCACGCCCTTTTTTGAAGACGTGTTTGCGTGTGTCTGAGACCGAGGCACAAATGTGTGTGTATGTGTTTAAGAAAGGCAGTGAGTGCATCTTTCCATGACACATGTACATTAGCCATCAGAAATACTTGATTGGTTGAGATTTGCATTGCAGGGCCTTAAATGAGATCCAGGCTCTTCACCACCATGTGCTGGTTTAACCATTTCATCTCCATATCCCCCCCCACCCCCCCACCCTCATTCTTCCATTCACAATCAGTCCTTTTTCACAAGGTCTATTTGGAGAAAGAGAGAAAGACGGGAGGTTAAGCCTTAGTACGGGCCTTGAATAAAGGCTCTACACAAAATCGATGGGCTCTGAGAGGTGATTGCTTTAGACTATGCTAATGCACACAGCATGCATTGGAAACAGAGAAGGGCGCTTGAAGGTTGCAGCTGGGCCTGAAATGTGTGCACCTTTCACGTAGTGATGAAGACCACCTGGAGAAAGAAGAGGTGGACAGAAAGAGTGAGCATTTACGAACGAGAGCTCCACAACAAGGACATCCAGTGAACAGAACGTATAAAATAAAGCTAAAAAAAAAACCCCTGCTTTATGTTTTCTCTGTGTTTTTTCCCCTTCCTCTGGTACACATACGGCCTAGCATGAAATCTGTGTGAATTGGCTCACTGAACTGAATTAGTATGTTGAACAGATGTGTGTGAAACAGGTTTTTATCGCTTTACGGATACAAAATATCCCTATAATGATAGGAATATGTGACAGTTTTGACTGTGTGCATATGTTTGGCTCGTCCCCGTGAGGATTTTATGGGGGAGGCAAAATATTTTTGATTCCCTGATGTGCAGTCTGTGTGTGAGTGAGTGGGTGGATTACTTGAGCACATACTTGTCCTTGAATAGATAGGTGAATCAGTAGGTTCATAAACAACACCAGTGATGACTGCATCAGCTCTGATGGAGGAAGTGGAAAACTTCAAATACCTTGGCAGTGTCACAGGGAAGGATGGAGGGACAAACGAAGACATCCAGGCAAGGAGAGGGGAAGCAACGACAGCATTACTGGAAATCTGTGGTGATTGCCAAGAACACCAAGCTCTGACAACACAAATATGAAATCGGGGCTTCTCTACGACTCAGAAACATGGCGAGCAAAGTTCAGACCTTGCCTGCTGACCATCCTGCTGGCCAAACACCAATTAACCCTTTACTGCATGGTGTTGCCATTTGGCAACAATTAATTTATCTCCAATTTTTTGATAGGCAATAATACAAACCTATTATTCGCCTAAGTAACTGTAAAAAAAAAGGTCTTTAACTTTGACATAACAAAAAAAAAAAAAAAAAAGCCATGTCACATGACCAGGAAGTGCTGTTTGCAGATCCTTTTCTGCAATCACATGGCATGGTCTTCGGAGTGCTCTCAAAATCTGATGAATTTTTTAATATTTAGGCAAAACTACTTAAAGAAATAAAATTGAATCACTATCTGAGATAAGTTAACATTTATTTTTTGTCATTTAAACAAGTTTAGCAAGTTTTGAGTATTCCGTTAAATGGTAAAATCATAATTGTTGCCATATGGCAACAACATGCGATGATGGAACTGTGGTATGTGCATTCATGAATTAAAACAGGCCTACACAGCAAAACAAAACAAAACAAAAGGACACTAGGCTTCTCTAATAGTATATTTACATTTTTTCACATTCAAAGTAATTTAAAGAAAAACTGTTGTCATTTCAGACATCTTGTGATTGCACCTTATTTTCTAAATGTTATGTTTCAAGAGAAAGAATTAAACAGATACTTCACCCAGAACATGTTTGGATCTAATTTTTGTATGTATTTTGAGTGAGTAAATCCATCCACATACTGTTTATAACTGTAATTCCTTTCTACTTGATATAACTTCTACATTCTTACTAGGTGGCAAAAATCTTTTCTGCAACTTATAGTCTGGAAAATGCAGTAATTGTAACCTCGTACACTTTGTGTTATTTTTGACTATATGATACTTTCCACCATTGCACGTTGTTGCCATACGGCAACAATTTACCAACTAACCCCCTCTCAGGTTTTCTAATTCAAATAATAAAAATTCATAAAAACATTTTTTTTAAATGTATATATAAATGTAATAATTCGTGTAGTAGAGGGTTAAAAATGCAGAACTCTGGAAGGAAACAGGACAGAGGAGGATTCAAGTCCAGATCAGGACAATTGCCAAAATGTAACCCACAGGGGAAGAGAAGCTGTAAAACACTCAGAAACACCTGGAGAAGATCACTGGAGGCAGAAGCTAGGATGCACCTGGAAGGAAGTGGAGAAAGCAGCCCAAAACAGAGTGTGATGGAGAAGCATTGTGGGTGACCTGCGCTCCATTAGGAGAGAAAGGGTTTAAGTCAAGTCACTATTATATAGTAAAAAAAAACTGCGATGTTAAGTCAAACAGCCATCTCAACGTTAAGTTTTCATGCTAGCATCCCCAAATATAGAGTTCGCACTATCAACCTGCCATGCAAGTCTTTCTACAACCATCCAAACACTGAAACCGGGTCACATGAAAACCTTGTGTGTTGTGGTTAGTGCAGACATGCAGTATTCCACCGCAGTAATCCACCACATAGACAGGTGCACTGGAACTATTTCTCTTCAGAAACAAATAAAAAGTTGTTAACTCTCACCGATATGATGACGACTCGCCACTGGAGCAAAGACATGACGCCATCAACCGGCTCTTTCATACAGTATAGTAGTGCATGTGCCTGCCGTCAGTGGGCGTGATTTATAAATTGGGATTGTTATTTTAGGTGATGTAACATGTAAATATCTTATGTAGCTTCTGAAGGGCAGTACCAAATGAAAATAACAATTTACACCGATCATCCTGTTCAAAAGTTTACACCCCCCCCCGGCTCTTAATGTATCGCGTTGCCTTCTTGAGCATCGGGTGAACGTTTGCACCTTCTGTAATAGTCGTGTACGAGTCGCTCAGTTGTCCTCAGTGTGAAAAGACGGATCTCAACATCATATAGTCTGTTGGAAAAGGGGTGCAGAAGATGCTGGAAAAGCAAAGAATGTGCAGGACCTGGAGGATTTTTCTGAAGAACAGTGGGCGGTTTAACTGCTCAGGACAAACAAGGGACTCGTGAACAACCATCACAAAACATAAAAACAGTCGATCATCCAGGTAACGACACACAGGATTAATAATCAAGCGTAATGTAAACTTTTGAACTGGTTCATTTGGGTAAATTCAGTTATTATTGTGTCTTGTGGACTGTACTGTATGTAAACATCTGTAATGTGAAACAGCTTATTCAGGGAAGCACTAAATAACAAACTAAATGCAATTTTAATCATCCCTATTATTATTATTAATATTTTTATATAAAAGTATAAATGTCGACTGTATATAGTTTTTCCATTCCAGACTCCGTGCTGCCTTGTGCAAGCTCTGAGGAGGCTGGGAGTGCCACAGATGCTGATAAGGTCCAACACCTGCCCCAAGGTCATAAACAGCAAATGGAAAATGCAAACCGTGACAGACGCGGTCTACTTCTGGCCCCTGCCGTGGGAAGGCACATTTGAGAGGTGCGAATGGCGTGGTCTCCTGTCGGGAAAGCAATATAAGGTCCGGGCTGTTTCAAGAAACCTTGAAAGCTACGTTCCTGTCTCTCACATTCTTTGACCCAAAGCCTGTTCACTTTGTTTAGTCTAGTGTGTTTGGAGATCGCCTGAGCCTCTTTCGATTACACTCTTGGATTTGCCCTTATCTGCTTATCCGCCTCTTGTTTTTAATAGACACCCTGCGCTCACATCCGGCTCTATGCCTTATACTTAATAAGCACAGTACTGTATATTCAGGTCAGCAAGCACTCTATACTGGTCAGGGTCATGCTAGTTTGCAAATTTGCTCATTTGTTTAGAGAGGGAGAAAAAGTGAGAGTCTTTTTTAAATAAATAAATAAATAAATAAATTTTTTACAATACAAATGTACCATTATTTGTGTATCATATTTGTCATATCAGTACAGCATGTTGGATTCAGTGGAACTATAGAGAGACATCCAGGTTCTGCGAATTCAGGACTTTTTTCCCTTCGTTATTATTAGTTCTTCTGTTCATATTTGGCTTCGAGGCGTAGTTTCTTAATCTATTGGGAATTTATGAGAAAAGATTTTAAGATTGATAAGTTACGGAACACTGACGTTAAAACCACCAGAACCATCAGCACCAACAAAACTACAAGCGTCATGATATCAGTGTCCTGCTGTGTGAGGAGCAGGCTGGCAGCTTATATATGAACTTCTCAAACCCCTTTAAGTGTCAAAATAAATCTCACACACCCCTTTAAACATGTTTATTGCAGCCATAGAGCTTCTTACTCCTGAAACAGTAGTATCTGTGTAGTAGTATGAGTGTGTGAGGATTACATATTACCAGCAAATTACTGGATCACTGGGCATCGGAATATGTAAAATGTACAGAGTTTTATTACCGTTTCATTTCCCGAAGTGAACAAATGACTTTTATACCGTTTACTGGCACCTTTGCTGCTTTTCAACTATATTTTATACCAGACCCAAGACAAGACCTTGTTAGATAACAGGGCTGGGAAAGCAGTACTCCATGTGTGTGTGTGTGTGTGTGTGTGTGTGTGTGTGTGTGTGGGTGTGTGTGTGTGTGGATTAAGTGAACGATAATGTAGTCACACCTGTTCCCTTATCTACAGGGATCTAGGCTGTCCTACACCTCACAGGGTGTGTGTGTGTGTGTGTGTGTGTGTGTGTGTGTGTGTGTGTGTGTGTGTGTGTGTGTGTGTGGTTGCGCGTGACATATGCTGAACAAGGTGCGGCACCCGTGTTTTTTTTTCCTACAGCTCATACAAACACACCGCCTCACCAGAGGAATAATACTGTAGGCCTGAAAAGCGTGACTCGTAATCCGTTTGCGTGGAGGGACACGTGACACGTGAGCGTGTCTTTGCAGAGAAAGACACCGGCTTGAGAAACTGTCTCACGTTACAAGCTATACTAATAATAATACTAATAATACTATTAATAATAGAAGAATAGAAAATCTACAAGTGTTACAAGTGTGTGTGTGTGTGTGTGTGTTCTTGCTTAGGATGAGAGTGTGTGTGTGTGTGTGTGTATGTGTGTGTGAGACAGAGAGAGAGAGAGAGAGAGAGAGAGAGAGAGAGAGAGAGAGAGAGAGAGAGAGAGAGAGAGAGAGAGGGGCGGCAATTACATAACAATGAGGGACGCTTCTCATTAGCTGCATGGGTTCAGCTTCATAACAGAGTAATGCATCATTCACCAAAGACGGATGATGGGTGCTGAAGGATCATTTGCATATTTAGAGTATGATTTCTCTCTCTCTCTCTCTCTCTCTCTCTCTCTCTCTCTCTCTCTCTCTCACTTTCTCACTTTCTCTCTCTCTCTCACATAACCTCTTTCATGGTGACTTTCTTTCCGATGTTCTGCTCTCGCTCACTGTCTGTGTGTTCTTTTCCTCAGTATTGCGTATTAGGGATTACTATAGATTTCTTCTTCTTCTTCTTCTTCTTCTTCTTATTATTATTATTATTATTATTATTATTTTATTTTATTTTTTTAGAGAGACCAGTTCTGCATCAGTCGGTAAACATCTTCTTATTTCATCCACTACAACGATGTGAGTTTAGAGAAACAGGGAATATTTGCGTGTTTCCCCATCTGTAAAGGTAAATTCCTGATATTCTTATGTTATTTAATACATCATTAGACAACCAAGCAAATAATCACCCAGTTCTGTACAGTTCATGAGATTCTGTGAATTTAGAGTATTTGAGTTCATCTATGCTTAAAAAAAAAAAAAAAAAATTCCAATTATATATATATAACGACAGCACTGAAAACACATTACAAATGGAGAAATATGCGAGGACAAGCTCTCAGTACAGTACGTGCCTGTTTTCACTGGCTCTTGTGGTCTGGCGAATAAAAGTGTGCTTTTGTTATTTATGTACAAGGGTAAGTTCTTGCGGTTATGGTTCATGAGCTCCAGTCCCAGAAGAGCGCAACTGTTCTAGCCTTGAGCAAGACCCTTAACCCTCAACTGCTCAGCTCCATGTCTGGCCTGGCTTCTAGCTCAGTGAGTCACTTTGGATAGAAGTGTGTGCACTTCACTTCACATCACTTCACTTCACATCACTTCACATCACATCACTTCACTTCACATCACATCACATCACTTCACTTCACTTCACATCACTTCACATCACTTCACTTCACATCACTTCACATCACATCACTTCACTTCACATCACATCACATCACTTCACTTCACTTCACATCACATCACATCACTTCACATCACTTCACATCACTTCACATCACTTCACATCACTTCACTTCACATCACATCACATCACTTCACATCACATCACATCACTTCACATCACATCACTTCACTTCACATCACTTCACTTCACATCACATCACTTCACTTCACATCACATCACTTCACTTCACATCACTTCACTTCACTTCACTTCACATCACTTCACTTCACATCACATCACATCACTTCACATCACATCACTTCACTTCACATCACTTCACTTCACTTCACATCACATCACATCACTTCACATCACATCACTTCACTTCACTTCACATCACTTCACATCACATCACTTCACTTCACATCACATCACATCACTTCACATCACTTCACATCACATCACTTCACTTCACATCACATCACATCACTTCACATCACTTCACATCACATCACATCACATCACTTCACTTCACATCACTTCACATCACTTCACTTCACATCACATCACATCACATCACATCACATCACTTCACTTCACATCACATCACTTCACATCACATCACATCACTTCACATCACATCACTTCACTTCACATCACATCACATCACTTCACATCACATCACTTCACTTCACATCACATCACTTCACTTCACTTCACTTCACATCACATCACTTCACATCACATCACATCACATCACATCACATCACTTCACTTCACATCACATCACTTCACATCACATGCACACCTTGTTCCCATTGTTTTTTTTTTGTTTTTTTAAAAAAATCGTCCCACCTCCAAAGAAAGATAATAAAATGGTTAATCGTATAAACATCACACAGTAATTACGCCACACACTGTTTATTGTTTATTGTTTATTGTTTATTGTTAATGCGGCTGCTTTAACGGGTTATAATTCTGTTTAACTTTAAGCCAGTCATAAATCAAATCAAATGTGTTTACACACAGAGAGAAGACTAAACTGGCCTGGACCTTGAGTAGCTAAGATTATGATTATCAGTCCCTCCAGGAGTTTTTCTGCGATTTTGCGAGAGCAGAAATGAACGCAAAATCAAACAAACTCCACAATATTCGCAGGAGCTTGCAAATTTTTCAAAATTGCCACAGATCTGGGGCCAAGACGTGTCATGTGACATCATCACGACGCGCATTCAGCCAAAACCCTCTTCTATTCACGTGCGTCTAACACGAGTACAGCTAAAAGGTCTCGCTTACCAACAAACATGGCTGCGAAAGAGCGCGCAAGGAGTGAAGCATAAAATGTCTTTTACATCCCTATTGTCACTAATCAAAGTCCATATGCAGTTTTTAAGTGTTTTTAATGTGCTCTAATGAAACAATTCAACTGTTTCGAAGCCTCATTTTCATATATTTAATGTGTATCTCTTTAGTCATGACATGGGTAATAGTTCGGGCTAGTGTGTGTGTGTGTGTGTGTGTGTGTGTGTGTGTGTGTGTAGGGTATAATGTGTTTTAGTCATAGCCTTGATCCTCTTTGTGGAGCTAAATCAGGGCAACACTCCTCCATCTGCCAGTGGGATGTCAGTCGTCTGTGATCGTCCGGAAAAAAAACCCCCAAAACGTGTCATCATGAGAGCAGATTAACCTGATGATGCTCCGCTTGAAAGACTGCGACTGCTCGGACCATCTGTGGGACAAAAAGGAATTGTTGCGTCAGGGGCAGCAGCATGTACAAAACACAGAGTAAAGCAGCTGTAGCTCCTGCAAGGACAAAAGACTTTCCTGAACTGTGTTACACTAACCTCCACAGACAAGCACTAACGCTTAATAAATAGCTAAAACCTAATCATTTCGATGTCTGCCTGGGGGGATTTGGGACGGTGCTCATTTCCTGTAAGTGCGAAGGGTATATTTATTATTTCGGGTTGATTCACACACTGAGTTAATGCCTGATTAAAGAGGCCTGTAATGAAGCATCGTTAGCAAACCAGCCTTTATACAACTCTTCACATCTTCAGTTTATAGCTTCGTGCTCTTCCTGCGCCAGAGATATACATTTTCATTGCTTTCTTTTTGTGTGTGTGTGTGTGTGTGTGTGTGTGTGTGTGTGTGTGTGTGTGTGTGTGTTGTTGCTTTGCGTAGGTGAGAAGGGTGGAGATTTCAATTTGAGACAATTCCCAGACAATCCGCATTAATCCATCTGATAACACAGAGAGAGAGAGAGAGAGAGAGAGAGAGAGAGAGAGAGAGAGAGAACAATGGCTGCTGTATACTTTTTAATTTTTTTATTATATTTTTAAAAAAAATAAAAAACCAGAGAGTTTAGTTTTCGGAGATACTGCACCTTTATCTCTTGGGACGTGTTCAGACTTTCCCCATCAACCAAAAACGGTTAATAATCAACTCACATGAGGTTTGGACCTGCACAGGGAAACAAAATCCTAGTTTTAGAGCATGTATCATAAGATCTCTGTTGTGTATTGAATTATCCAAAAAAAAAAGAAGGGGGGGGGGGGGGGGGGGGGGGCGGGGGGGGATTATCCATGCCATTGTGGTCTCAGTTGCGCAAAAGTCTGTACATTTGTGTGTCTAATGTGAGTTGAATGTCTCTCTCTCTCTCTCTCTCTCTCTCTCTCTCTCTCTCTGCATGATGAACTGTATAATGTATTTGAACTCAAGCGTCCTCACGATGTTCTGTCCAGTGGGTTTACTGCTAATTACAGGATATTCTGCGTACACACACACACACACACACACACACACACACACACACACACTTCACTCAGCCACCCACACACACTTATTCAGAGTGCGCACTAAGACCACGATGGCACGGATAATTCATTTTTTTTCCCCCTGTATGTTGTTATTGTATATCTTTCCTTTTCCCCGTGACTTGACCAGCCTCTGTTCGCAGTTCGGAGGCTGCTGAAGGAACACTGAAGTTTGTGCTACACTTCCTGCTTCGCATAATTTCTGTCACTTTTAGAACAAACCGCACTCGTGATTTATTCACCAAAACATGTCAGGCTTAAACTTTACTCTCTCTCTCTCTCTCTCTCTCTCTCTCTCTCTCTCTCTGTTCACAATAGTGAGCTTTTACCCCCTAAAACTTAATCAGGAACGTGTTATTGGTTAAAAGACTCCCAGCAGCAGCCAATAGGAGGTCAGTTGTCAGGCAGCCCGGTGTTTCTTACGAGACTCATTTGACCACAATCTGTGCCAAAGAGAGACATCAGAAGAATATAATAGTCTGTCACACCAATCCGCCCCTCCTGCACTACTGTTTACATGGAGCTGAAGGCCCACACCTCTGCCTGCCTAGACACGTCCTGGCACACATCAGCCCAACTGATTCACCTCCGTAGTGGCAGTTTTACACCGGACTATATATACGCACAGAGAAAACAGAACCGGAGTATCACGTTTGAACAACAACAACAAAAAAATATCGTACAACGTTCGAGTAACTTACTGTATGTTTATAACATCTCTCTTTCTAATGCTGATCACAAATAAGTAGGAAACTTGATTGAACATGAAAACGTCTGCCTTAACCCTCTCTTTTACAGTTCCCTGTGCTCTATACTGTGCAATCAGACGACCCGCTGCTTCTTCAGCACCTTTAGCCTCCAGCTCATGTGCATTAATCAACGCAATGGCTGTGTGTACGAGCGAGCACACGTACGTCACGCTCCGGGTAATCCTGCACGGCCTCCATTAGACGGATTACTCTTTCTGTCACGCGGCATCATGGCACACACGCGATACACCGTATTTCAGACGGAAACATGTTACTTCAACACAAATTCATTCTCTTACACTTTCTCGGGTTAGTAAAGAAAATCTCGGGTTAGTATATATATATATATATATATATATTTTGTATATCCTTTACATAAGTCTCTCACATCCATACAGTGTCATACACACTCGTTCATGCAGTGTCAGGATCCATTCTGTGACAGTTTCCTGTTAGGGCAATAATTCTGTAAGTGTGGACTCGTGGTGTGTTTTTTGTGAGCGATCTCCCACGCGTGCTCGTGTGAATGCACACACTCGACGAGTCTCCCACTGCGCTCTGGCGCTTCGCAGATAAACCGATAACCGTCTGCGACCTCTGACCTTTGGAACCTCCAGCAGACAGATATGGAACAGATGGGTTAGTGCCCTGGGGGGGAGGGGCCTGGTTGGGGAGTGCAGTCTCTGTCTTCATGGCTTCCCGTCTGCTCTTTACTTTATGTTAGGGGGAAATTTCCGCTGTATATATTTCTCAGACCAGCGTGTATTCGTTCGTCTTCTGTCTGGTCAAAATAGTTTTTTTTGGTTAATTCTTTGAGGAAATAACGTAAAGAAAACAAAACAAAACTTTATCCAGTGTGTGTGTGTGTGTGTGTGTGTGTGTGTATGTGTGTGTGTGTTTGTCTCCTTTGCTAATTGTAGTTATATGCTTTGTCTCTTTCACATGCCATGTAAACAAAACTTTTGACCTCCAGGGTGATCATCAGATGGTTTTAGGGCGTTCTCTGTAATGCCATTGTTGTCATTGGCTGAAGTTGTTGATGGTAGACTGTTTACCTGGGCTACACACACACACACACACACACACACACACACACACACACACACACACACACCAAAGTTGATTCATGGGATACAAAGATAAGTGGTGGCACACGCTGATTGATTCAGGGTGAAGTTTTGCAACGGTTAAGCTCAAGAGACTTTGTTTACCTTCATTTGGATACAAATGGGGGGGGCGGGGGGGTCACACACTCACCCAACACATGCCTACCAGCACATACATAAAAGGGGGGGGGCCTGTGAGCAACAACACATATGTTGGCTGCTACTAAACAACTGTCAGTGCAGCAGCCGGGTTATACAGAGAGAGAGAGAGAGAGAGAGAGTGCTGAGGAGGAATGACAACCTATATATATAACCTAGGAATATACACTATAACCTATAACCATAACACCTTGTGTGTATCTGTATCTCATTGTATTCCGGTGAGATGAAACAGCCCGGAACGTGTAAATGTAAAAAAGTGTCACCGAAATCTCAACACATTCCCAGATGCATTGCACAACATGTTGAGGTCTCTGTGCAATTTGCTAGTTGCCACACACACACACACACACACACACACACACACACACACACACACACACACACACACACACACACACACACACACACACCAGCCTCCATGCTACCCTGCTGCCTTTTCCATCCGGGCCATGTGGCCTACTTTCTCTTCACTGCTACAAGCTATGAGCAACATTAACACTCTCATACATGCCCCCCCCCCCCCCCCCCCCCCCCCATGAGTGTGTTATTAAGTCATACACTGATAAATCTAGCTTCATTAAGGGTTCAGGGCTCTTTGTTGTGAGGTTTTCATGTATAAGAGGCGTAGAGAAACCCATTTTGTGATGTTTCTTCTTTTCCTACTGAGCAGACACACAGTAATCAATCAATAGCTCTACAATAACTCTTTTTCTCCTTATAAACAGCTAAATAGGTTACAATACGCAGGGGAAAAAAACAAACAGCCTTACAACGAACGCACATTCGGCCTCGCTGTGGTCAGGGTTAAGGCTGGACTTTGACACAGTTACGTAATACAGATGAGTTTCCACAGTTCTTCGTGAATAAAAGGAAGTTTGCATCATGCGCACGTACTGCCACCTGGAGATCAGTCGTGAACAGGATGCTCATGTACAGCAGATATCATTTCCCACCTTTAATGTGATCCAGCAACCAACAAAATTCAAGCGAAAAACAAATAGAAATGTTTTAGGGAGGGGGGAGGGAAGACAAAAATACTAATACTAATAATAACATTAACATTTGGAAATTTTATTCCAGTCCTCCTGGCAAAAATGCTCCAGATCTATTAAATTGTGAGGCGATCTCCTGTACGCAGAATTTTTTCTTCATCTTCAGCTGCCTAACAGAGGCCTGCAGGTTTCGCTCCAAAATAGATAACAGAGAAGCAACCCCAAGGCATGACGCTTCCACCACCATGCTTCACCACGGGTATGGTGTTCTTTGGGTGATAAGCTGTCTTGTTATTAAGGTTCTACACATTTTACCACACGCTTTGGAGGTGATTTAAGTGGGCTTGGATGTTCTCGTGGGGAAAAAAAGGGCTTCCATCTAGCCACCCTACCCCGTAGCCCAGAGATATGATTGGTTAATTCTGAGCACGCCGAATTATAAAAGGGTGTTCACAGCCAGGTTGTTATATTTTTTCTTTTTCTATTTCACCCCTAAAATTTTTTATTTGTTTTTCACTTGATTTTTTTTTTTTTGGTTGTTATATTACTGTAAATAGGTGGGAAAAGATCTCTCATGATTGATCTTGGTTTCTTTTTTTTTTTTTACATCACAAAAAACCCTGCAGTTTTAACATGGGTGTGTGCACTTTTTTTGTTGTTGTATATATCCACTGTATTATCTGTACACAAGCCCAGTTTTTACACAGTGTTTAACAGTGCCGTTCGGTCGTGTATGGGCCATTCTGTTTCCCATCAGTACATACTTTCCATCACTCACCTTCTTCAGCATGGCGAGTGTTTTCAGGTTTTAATGATAATTAAAACAAAACAAGACAAAAAATCCGTATCATTTAAAGACGTGCCCAATGTCACACGACTTCCTTATACATTCGTTTTGCTTTTGTAATTTAGCATTTGTTTTTATTGTTATTTATTTTTTTTACGAGGCTTTTATTTTGAAGAATAACAGTCGGTTTAGAGTACTTCCTCGTGGTTTTGTGTTGACATTCACGTGCTGTGTTTATGTTGGGAAGGAGCTGTAACCGGATTTTGCTATCGAAAAGCTAGCTGTCAGAATGTTAATAATGCTGTGTGAACACTTCTCTTCTATAGTATGAGGCTGTATGGACTGTTTAAAATGTCACGTGTTGTGTTTCTTTAGCCGAGAAGCTGTGTGTTAGTAATGGTTTAGCTTTCTCCAAACACACACAGCTCTGTACCTACACACACACACACACACACACACACACACACACTGCACATCTGTAGGCAGTGCACAGACAGGACATGCGGTCCCTGAGTTTTGTTCAGCGTGTGTGTTTGGACTTCACAGGCTCGCTGTTTCCTCACGCCATCTGCCTCGGAGACGCCGATAACGACTCTGTAAGCTCACCATCCGGCTCTTTTCAGGGGAAAGAGTGGCTATGGCACGCTCAGAAAGTCGCCCGATGACGTCATGAACTGATTTGCATACCCATCGATTGATCCTGATCATTGGCATATCCAAACGATAAATTGGGGCGAAGATTTTCTGAAGATACTTAGAACAGAATAATTTATCTGAACAGACAGTAATAGATTATGATTCATTTCTTGTCGAAAGAAGTCATCTTTGGTCACGGCACCACCAGCTGACCTTTTACACACACACACACTGTACTGTACTGTCTATTAAAAACACAAACATTATTACTTTATTTATTGTAAATATAGAAGAAAAGAGTTTAAAACAAAGAATGAAGTGCAAGGGTGAGACAGACAATAGTGATTAGTCACTGGGAACGATGGTGATCAGTGATTGGTCCTTGGGAACAATGGTGATCAGTGATTAGTTGTTGGGAACAATGGTGATCAGTGATTGGTCGCTGGGAACAGTAGTGATCAGTGATTGGTCATTGGGAACAGTAGTGATCAGTGATTGGTCATTCGGAACAAGGGTGATCAGTGATTGGTCGCTGGGAACAAGGGTGATCAGTGATTGGTCATTGGGAACAGTAGTGATCAGTGATTGATCCTTGGGAACAGTAGTGATCAATGATTGGTCATTGGGAACAGTAGTGATCAGTGATTGGTCCTTGGGAACAGTAGTGATCAGTGATTGGTCCTTGGGAACAGTAGTGATCAGTGATTGGTCCTTGGGAACAGTAGTGATCAGTGATTGGTCATTGGGAACAGTAGTGATCAATGATTGGTCATTGGGAACAGTAGTGATCAGTGATTGATCCTTGGGAACAGTAGTGATCAATGATTGGTCATTGGGAACAGTAGTGATCAGTGATTGGTCATTGGGAACAGTAGTGATCAGTGATTGGTCCTTGGGAACAGTAGTGATCAGTGATTGGTCCTTGGGAACAGTAGTGATCAGTGATTGGTCCTTGGGAACAGTAGTGATCAGTGATTGGTCCTTGGGAACAGTAGTGATCAGTGATTGGTCCTTGGGAACAGTAGTGATCAGTGATTGGTCCTTGGGAACAGTAGTGATCAGTGATTGGTCCTTGGGAACAGTAGTGATCAGTGATTGGTCACAAGCACAACTCAGTCAGGCTTTTAACACAGTGATGATGAGCTGAGTGAAGCCGCTCTCTCAACTCGTAGAGCAGTTAGCTGGCCAGCACAGAGGTCGAAAATGACCGAAAAATGACTCTGAATTCCGATTTCCGAGGCAAGTCGAAGGCAGCATTATTGGGATTGAAGTAACATCTTCCACATGCTGTGTAGTGCACGTTCCGTCTAATAAAGGAGTCATTTGGTATTCAGCCAGTGGGATGTTCTCCAACTGTCACAGCTAATGTTCTCAAATAGGTGTGTGTGTTGCACCAGTGTTCCCTCCAGGGTGTATTGTGCCCCAGTGTTCACTCGATAGGCTTTGGATCTATGATGACCCTGACCAGGCTGACTTGGTTAAATGTTGTGTGTTTGGAGATTTGATATCTGTGTAAATAAAATCACTCCTATTTTCCTCTTCAGTTGAACGAACTTGTGGTCGGTGACACGAGTGGGAAATTATACATCTATAAGAACGATGACTCCAAGCCCTGGCTCACGAGAACATGTGTAGGAATGGTAAATCAAATTATTAGTCCATTCACTCTCGCTATTATTCTGAATACAATTTAGTCTGAAAGATTTTCAATCCCAGCACAAGCAAATTTATTGGTGCAGAATCTTCACAACTGTGTTCTGTTGCTAGCTAACCTGTGTGGGAGTAGGAGACCTCTGTAATAAAGGCAGGGTAAGGCAGTGTGTACGGATCGATATTTACTTTGACATGTTTTGGTCATCTTTACATTATACCGTCCTGGGTTTGATCTACCGTGTTTTCTGTGGTAGAACCTTGTGGTGGCTGTAGGTGCAGAAGGCTGGTTCCACCTGTTTGATATTGCCTCCGCTGTAGCCAAAGCCGAATCCTCCAGCCAGCCCGAGTGGTTGTTTGGAGATGACCAGAAGCCATGTTTTACCCAGCACATCCCTGCCAACACCAAAGTCATGCTCATCAGCGACATCGGTGAGTAGAACAACAGCAGATACCCTCTTATACCACAGCACTCACACCCCATACTGTTTTTTTCAATTATTTTTTTTATCCATTTATAGTTATAGTTCATGTTGTGGAACCCCAGTTCCAGAATTATTGGCACCCAGAAAAAAAAAACCAATATATGATTGGAGTCTTCTCCTATTGAGTCTTGTTGAAGGTAGTGAATAGACAGTAGGGAATTAGAGACCTTTGCTCATTGCGGAACCTCTCCACATCCTCCACCATCCTAGTTTTCAATGGGGTTGAGTTCAGGGGCTTGGGATGGACATGTCAGAAGCTTGTTTCTATGGTCATTGAACCATTTTTGTGTAGATTTGGATGAATGTTTTGGAAACATCGTCCTCCTGGAAGGTCCAACCACGACACGATAGGACTTATTTATAGTGAACAAAAGAGCATCAAAGGTCAGAAAAGGTTGTAGCCACCAATAATCCAAAAACATATACAGAAATAAAAAAGCCAGTAATGAAGTTTCACGCTTTTTTTCTCCAGTAGTCAGTAGTCCCACTCCGTCTTCTCACCTTCCCGACCTTCCGATCTAATAACAGCTGACCTCACCTGGCTCTGCCCTCTTCCTGTCTCCACCTCTGTTCCTGCAATGCAGCAAATTAGTAAACGATAATGTAAATAATAATTTGGGGTGCAGTCATATTAACAAATCATTATAGCAAAGTCCAACATAACAATATCTGTTTCCTCATCATTTTAACACACAATGTCGAAAGACCGGTGAGCTGACGCCACTTCATCCATGCTGCATTGACACGAGCTTGTTTGGTTCCTGGCCGTCGTTGTGTATGGTGTCCATCGGCTCCCCTGCACAGCTCACCTTTTAACATCACCGAACATCTGGACAATTGCTTATTCAGGAAACAGAAGCTTAGGAAGGCAGCTGGCTGGTGTCTCACAGCAGCAACGCTCATGCACCATGCTAATCAGCTGTCTCGCACCTTTCCTAATCTCTTCAACCAGTCTCTGGTCTACTGCACCGTGCTCACGATTCATGGATATCTCCGAATTCCAGTCTCTGAAGATCAATCCAATCAGCTGAAGAATTTCACCTTCCAGCACGATAAAAGCACAAATCACACAGGTCAACAAAGGAACGGCCAACGTTTTGGAACGGCCCCGCTCTAAGTCCTATCAGAAATCTGTGGAATGACTTAAAGAGGACTGTGTACAGGAGATCGCCTCGCAGTTCAATAGATCTGGAGCATTTTCGAAAGGAAGAGTGGAATAAAATTTCCAAATGAAGATGTGCTCAGTTGGTAGACTCTTAAAAGATAAATAAAGTGTTAGTTGAGGGGTGTGTACACTTATGCAACCAGGTTAGTGTAAGTTTTTGTCTCTTCTTTTCCTTCTAACATTTTTATTTGTTTTTCGCTTAAATGTTGTTCGTGTGCTAGATCACATTAAAGGTGGGAGATGATCTGACACGGGTTATCCTGGTTTTAGTTTTTTTTACATCATAAAAACCTTCCGTTTTAACGGGGGGGGTGTAAACTTTTACATCCACTGTAAATGTTTCCAAATATCTCGGGTCAGTCCCCGAACGAGTGGCAAAATGTCGTCTAGTTACTTTGTAGACTGTAGATTGTTTAGTTGTGTGTGTGTGTGTGTGTGTGTGTGTGTGTGTGTGTGTTAGATGGCGACGGCCGCAGCGAGCTTGTCGTGGGCTACACCGACCGCGTGGTGCGAGCTTTCCGTTGGGAGGAGCCGCCTGATGCCACGGACCTGACGGCCGGTCAGCTGATTTTGTTGAAGAAATGGCTCCTGGAGGGACAGGTACAACAGTTCAGTTTAGACTGCTTAATGAACTGATGAGTATTTTTTTTAAAAGTCATATTTTACTCTAAGCAGGACCAGGTATAAAGCTGTTAAAGGTGTACACCAATATATTTATTCATAGCTTGATTTATTCTTTCCGTCATCCGAAGTTTAGTGTTCTAGTCCTGGACCAAAAATAGAACGTATAATAAATGTGGCCCCCCTCATAATATACAAAATGCTATTTATATATTACAGAATAAGAGCTGGACTAGTACAGCACTCAGTCTTTTTTTTTCCCCCCTCCAGGTGGACAGTTTATCAGTGAACCCGGCCCCAGACGGCAGGCCTGAGCTCATGGTGTCTCAGCCGGGCTGTGGTTATGCCATCCTGCTCTGTTCCTGGACACAAGATGGCGCCGCAGTGCCTGGAGAGAGCCGAATGACTTCTGCTTCTGCAGGGTGAGCGGTCCTGAATCCCATTTCAGAGTTGGGGAGGGTCTCTCTGTGGATTAATAACAATAGTAATATTCATATCTATTTATAACACTTTGTAGTCACCCAAAGATGCTTAATGACTTTGGATCAGAGCCCGTTAAAGCGTCGCTGCGCTCCACTTACCTCGGAAGAGGGAATTAAATGATAAATGACTAAATGATGATCAAATGATGCTACACTGTTCAGTACTGTCTGTCATTCAGCAGTGAGGCCAGTTTTATTCAATAAGAAGAAGTAAACGCAGACAACAATAAAATGTAAGATTCGTATGAATGCATGTCATTGAGACCTGATAAGTTTTTGGTTATGCTGGTTGGTACATGACATGATGTTCCTATGAAACAAGAAAAGAGATCAGTGTGTGTGTTTTTGTTCCTCCTGCTACAGAGAAGGGCCCTCCAGAGACGTCGTTCTTCGTCTGACCACCGGCCGTATTCATAACAAGAACGTGTCGACCCATTTGATAGGCAGCATCAGTAGGGGTACTGCATGTACCTACACACACACACACACACACACACACACACACACACTCTTACACTCTCTCTCTGTCTCCCTCTGATACATTTGTACATGTGTACTGACACAAAGCAAAAGCTAATATATATATGTATATACACATACAACCGCATGCAGGCAATTATCCGATCAGCCAATCACGTTGTAGCAGGACGGTGCATTAAATCATGCAGGATCAAGTCAAGAGCTTCAGTTAATTTTAATATCAAACATCAGAGTGTGGAATAAAATGTGATCTCGCTGACTTTGACCATGTCATGGTTGCTGGTTTGAGTATTTCAGAAACTGGGATTTTCACACACATCAGGCTCACCAAAACTGGAGATCAGAAAAAACACCAGATGACATTTTCCCCCAACGTTCAACTGTCCCGATTGAGTGCGTCTGTAACTTCAGATTCCTGTTCTCGGCTGACGGGAGCGGAACCCGGTGTGGTCTTCACCTCTTGTAGCTTATCTGCCTCAAGGCTCAACATGTTGAGATGCTTTTCTGCTCACCACGGTTGTAAAGAGTGATTATTTGAGTTGGCCTTCCTGGCCGTCAACTCGAACCAGCCTGGCCGTTCTCCTCCGACCTGTCTCATCAATGAGGCATGACATCATGCAGAACTGCCGCTCACCGGATGTTTTTTTTGTTTTTTTTTTTGCACCGTTCTAGAGACTGAAAATCCCAGGAGATCAGCAGGTCTGTATCTGCTATGATTTTATGCGGTGCGCTGCTGCCACGTGATTGGCCGATTAGATGATTGCATGAATACTCAAGGTCTACAGGCGTTCCTAATAAAACGATTTACATAATATTAACAGGAGGCGGCACAGTAAAAGGCCCATTTAACAGTATAACGAATAAAAAGCTTACCTTTAACACAGGATGGAGTTAATGATAACATTTTGTACTCTGAAAGGTATTCGGAGGTGACACGTGCCCTGTTTATTTTATTATTATTATTATTTTATTTTATTTTTTGTAGGGTCGAAGGAGGACGACTCTGAAGGAGGTTTATTTGCTCTCTGCACTTTAGATGGTAAGCAACACGAGCTACGGTCCTACAACCTGCATTTGACAAACCTCCATAATTAATTCCACGTTCATCTCCTGAATCTAGCAAAAGCAAATATTGAGAGATATTATAAAAAAACATTTCTTGACAATTTGGCTGTGACTCAAAATCTAGACTGATCCAAGTCTGTGGCTTATTTATAGCCTAAAATGTGTGGTTTTTTTGTATTTTACTGTAAATTGAGAGTTATGTTTGGATGTAGAACAGATGTACAGCGCATCAGAGTATATTTTTCCACGGATAACGTGTTTCAGTATTCTCTTCCCAGCTATATAAGGTTTGTTTTATTGGTGCAGGTACCCTGAAGCTTATGGACAGCTCTGAGCAGCTCCTGTGGTCGGTGCAGGTGGATCACCAGCTCTTCGCCCTGCAGAAACTGGATGTCACGGTCAGTAGGCCAGTGTAATACCTGGCTATTGAAGAGATTAATGCTAGTTCGTGCTAACAATAACAGTCAATTGTCAAATACATGATACACAATGAAGAGATTTTAACTGACTGACCCTAGACTGTGTGATATATACGTGTGTATGGATGTGTATTCAGGGTGATGGCAGAGAAGAGGTGGTGGCGTGCGCCTGGGATGGCCAGACGTACATCATCGACCATAATCGCGCGGTCGTCCGATTCCAGTTCGATGAGAACGTGAATGCTTTCTGCGCTGGTATGGCGTTATTTTTCTTAATTGGAATGAAGCGTGTTATTGTGCTCACATGACCTGGGTCACCACTAGTTTAGTCAGTTTAGGAGCTTTAGCGTTAAAAAATCTCAGTGCCACCTTTCTTTGTTTATTGCGTTCATCTCTTGTCATCCTGTCTGTCTTTCTAAGCCCTCCGTGAGTACTTTGTTAGTCAAGGATGAGTGCATCTCGCAGAGAGGTTACATAATCTTTTATTTGATTTGTTTTTTGTTTTTTTTTGTAAAGCACATCGAATGACAAGTACTGAAGTGGAACAGTGAAACACGCATAGAAAGCAAGATTCATTTGTACAGAAATGCAATACATTTATGCTATATATTTCTATAGAGGTACTGGTTTAATGGCCACTGCCATTCATTTAAATCTAACACGCAGGGAAGGGAAACTGGTGGGGATTTGTTTATTTTTTATTTTTTTTCTATATGGGAATAGATCACTCTTTTAGCCTAATATTCCAGATTAGTTTCATGTTATATTGGAATCGCACCCACATCCTGTATACGTGATCCTACATTAGCGCTGTCCTACATCACATCTGTTAATTTGTTTAATCTGCTGTCTGTGGCTGTGGTCCTGTAATGTTTCAGGTCTGTACGCGTGCAAGCAGGGCAGGAACACTCCGTGTCTGGTGTATGTGAGCTTCAGTCACAAGATCTACGTGTACTGGAGGGTCGAGCTGGAGTGCATGGAACCCACCAGCCTCAGGAAAGTGCTGGAGGAGAAGCCAGAGTACACAGATCTGCTGCACAAACTGGGAGTGGGTGAGGAAAAGTGTGTGTGTGTGTGTGTGTGTGTGTCTACAAATGGTCAAACCACATGGCCTAGTAAATAATTATCTCCCTGATTAACTGTAAACCAAGCTGTTTACTTAAGTGTGTGTGTGTGTGTGTGTGTGTGTGTGTGTGTGTGTGTGTGTGTGTGTGTGTGTGTGTGTGCTGTTTTATGAGTAAAGGAGGCCAGGGACATGTATACAGTAGAAGAGAGAAATCCTCTCATCACTTCTGCACAAATTATGTCGTGCAAAAATGTACTAAAAGGATGAACTATTAACGCGTGTGTTTTCTTTGCATGCACAGAACTTCAAGTTCATAATAATAATAATTACATTTCGGAGCCTGCTGTGTCGCCTCTACATGATTTTCTAAGCTTGACTAAAGATAAATGAAGGGAGAGACAAAAACCATTCTGGTATTTAGTGTATTTCTGTCATTGATTAAAACTAAAGGAGCTCGGTTTTCGCCGGAGTGGAGCGAAATTGGGCGATTATTACGCGAAGTCTTGGAGTGACACGCTCCAAGACCAATTCTTATAAACACATCAGTAGTAATAAGTTCCTCCATGTTGAGTCTTCCAGAAAGATCTCTTGTTTCCTATTGGCCTGCGCAAAATCGGAGGAAGTGGATCCGAAATGAACCGCTACCAAAAGCAGATCCCGTTTTCACGTACCGCGTCGTCTTCCATTCGAGTGAATGGGCTATTTTGCAAATGTGTGTTTCTTCCTCTTATTATTATTATTATTATTATTATTATAATATTGTTTATGCAGTTTGGTGATGATTGCAGTAGAATTAAAAGCTATTAAGATTTACTTGTTTCTTACATTAGGCATTCGGTTTTAGAGTTCACTCCGTCTCCATCTCATACACACACACACACACACACACACACACACACACACACACACACACACAGAAATACACACAGCTGGAAAACATATTGGAAAAGCTGACCTTTTTTTTCTTGCTGCTGTGTAAAAGAATGAGAGATCAGCATCATGACATGTTTGACAGCTTGAGTTTGACAAAAAAAGATTTTACTTTTTTAATCAACACCTAAGGGACCTTAATTTGTAAAGCATTTTCTCAACACGGTTTCTCCAAATGAGCATCATTAAAATCACACGTCTAGATTTGAGTAATGTGTGTGTATTGTTTCCGTATCCAACAGACACAAGCGACCCAGGAGCCGTTCGGAAGCTCGTCGGAGACGTCCTGTACGGAGACTCGGAACAGTGAGAGATAAAAGACGTTTATTTTTTTGTCCTCAAAGGTTTTCACAAGTCTCATGAGGAACCGTATCACACGCTGACATTCAGGCTGCTCAGAGAGTGAACCCATTAGGATGTGTCTGCTCCTTATCTACACCCGGCCCATTTAATCAGTCACCGCGCCCCGTAATGGACCAGATGAACGAGCGGTTAGATGAGGCTCGCTCTAGTACGAGGCTCATGCTGTTGTTTTTATGGACGTTTGAAGTGTGTAAGCTGAAAGTTTTCCATGACAGAAAAAAAAAAGGGGGGGTTGATTTGTCCATATACGTATGTGCGTGGCTGGACCAGCGACGGGAACACGACATTCCTGTTCAGGCTCGCTTCCTGTTTGACCTTGAATGGTCAGATGGGCCACATGCCACAGCTGGTTCTCATCACATGTTTCACACTTTAATGTATAAAGAGGATGGATGATGGATTCGGTGTTTTCACCACCGCTGGGATACTGTATGTACACATTTTGGGCTAGTAGGCTCTAATGCCTCACTAACAGGCGATGATGATGTATAAAACAAATTATTAATGCATACCTGAAGAATAATAGTGCCAGTAATACTAATCTTTTTTTTTTTTTGGAATTGTTTTTGGTAAATGAAGAAAAAGCCCTTTGACTCAGACATTTGCACACTGGTCTGTGTGTCTTGGATGACGTTACCATTCACCCAGCGGTCTCAATGCAAGTTGTTTTCTTCACACACTGCCAACTTTTTTTTGTTTTTTTGCTTCGTTCCCACCGGGTCAGATTGGCTCACTGCATGGCTTTGCTGCGACTCTGATGATTCCTATGAACTGAACTTTGTGCCCTGTGGTTTTTCCCCCCATATCGGCCGGCACAAACCAGTCCGTGTTTAATATAGAACAGTTCAGCGTTTGACCCTGGGAAATGACCAGCCAGAAACATCTGAAAGAAGTTTCACTCACTTTGTGGGGTTGTTTTTTTTTTTTCGCAGGCATGAAATGGGCATGATTATGATTATGATGATGATGATGATGATGATGACTGTATCCGGTGTTTGTCATTAAAAGAACACGCATTAACTCGATTAACTGTTAATATATGACGTCACAAAAGAAAAACAGCGAACTGTTGCTGTACTATATGTCCTAGCAGTAGATAGTCAGACTTTAAAATTATTTACAAATGAAAAGAAAAATGTAAAACTTATAACTACACATCAGCTCCTCTTACATGTGTTCATTTTATCAGCATTTACATAGATGATTGAAGATCAAAACAGATGAACAGACTGCAGTTCAACCCGAAATGTGGTTTTTACCATATACACGAGTGCACAAGAGTGTGCATAAGTATTCACCCCTCTTTTTTGTAGTGTTACGACATGGAATGTACACAAAACTGCCCATAATACTGAAGCTGGTTGAAAATCTATTATATTTTTATACTATTATACTAACATTACTGTAAACCACCAAAATTGTCTCTCTTGAAAAGTGTCAAATGTTTAGTTTGCTAATGAAGACCTACTAATCATTCGCATGCTTCGTCAGTAGATGATTTATAGCACTCAATTGGTGTGGACTCAGTCCACAAGATAGAAATTCATAACATTAGAACTTTATTAGGTTCTGTGGACCGTATGTTTGGCACCCCTGACTTAAAGTGTTCTGTAGGAATAAAAAAAAAAAAAAAAAGCTCTAGGACTTTGGTTTAATTATCCGAAATGTTATTATTGTGTACATTTGAATAATGAGCCTAATATTTAAATAGTTGGGTTTTGTTCAGGAATGAAATCTGTGTGCTGAAGGATCCAGGGAATTTATGATACAGTTAAAGGGATTTTTCCATCCATCCCATTTATCCATTTTCTGTACCACTTGGGAGCCTATCCCAGGGAATGCAGGGCAAAAGGCAGGGGACACGGACTATTTGGAAACGCCTACATTGGAAATCAGCCTACAACGTATGTCTTTGGACTGGGGGAGGAAACCGGAGCACCCCGAGGATATCCCCGAAGCACGAGGAGAACATAGCCGTGCACACAGGTTTTATTAAGTGTAGCCTTGGTGTTGAAGTCTGTAGTGTTCACTTGTGCCGTCCCAGATCACTGAGCGTGTAGCGTCTGAGACCTTCCTTCTTCTCCAACACTCCTCCAGCACTCAGTGAGCCAGAAGGAGTAATCCAAGCTCTTCAGCAGGACTGGGAACTATGGCAACTGACAGCATGAAGCTGAGCTCTTCGGAAGCTGTTCAGTCTGTTACGCTACTATGTGTGTGTGTGTGTGTGTGTGTGTGTGTGTGTGTGTTATCTCAAACATACACTGGCCATTTCCAATAGATCACGTTTAATTCCTACATCGAAGCCGATTTATCATCCGTTATTGAATATACTGCATATGTTATTAAATATAGTTTGAGCGGAGAATGCACTTCTGCTTGTGGTGTCCAGCAGGATCCTTAATTGCCAGTGTGCATGGCTATGACAAGATATACACTCCTTTTAACTGTGTGGCTGTTACACAACTGCACATTAACCTAAAACATCATGACCTATTCTGGATCCTTCACCAACCCTGAGACAAGGCCTTTCTTCTCTAACCAGCATTTTCCACATTCTCTGTGTGTTTATATGGTATTACTGGACCATTATCATATGTCGGAAACAAACGAAATGCACTGTATGAATGGGTTTGTGAGCATTTGTCTATGTGAGTAACAGTATTCTCGCTCTTCACACAGTCTTGAATATTCAGTTGTGGCCAAAAGTTTTCATACACCTTGGCTGATGATATTCAATCTCAGATTTTCACCACTCCACACATTTCATGTTACAATACCTTTCTTTTGGCAAGTCAAAGTACGAACATCCAGATTCCTACATCCCCATGGCCTGAAAGACTGTCATGCAAAGAAGAAGCTCTTACTCAGTATAAAAAAAGCCAGACTGGAGTTTGCAGGTGACCACCAGCCTTTTGGAGGAGTGTTCTCTGGTCAGAGAAAACAAAAATGTAACTGTTTGATCATAATTCCATTTCACACTGCATTTAATTGGCTCTGTACTTTGACAATAATCTGCACAATGACAATAAAGTTGAGTCTAATCTAAAAATAATCAGTGCTATGTATGGAGGGAAAAGGGAGAGACGTTTAATCTGAAGAACACCATCCTAACTGTGAAGCATGGGGGTGGCGGCATCATGTTTTGGGGTGCTTTGCTGGAAAAGGGACTGGTGCACTTCAGAGAATAGATGCATTATGAGGAAGGAGGATTATCTAAAAAATACTAAAGCAACATCTCAAGACATCAGCCAGAAAGTTAAAACCTGGTCGTAACTGGATCTTCCAGCAGAACAGTGATCCTAAGCAAACCTCCTTAACATGGGAAATGTATGGGAACATGAAATGTGTTGAGTTGTGAAAAATTAAGTTTCTCCTAGGTGTATGTAAACTTTTGACCTCAACTGTACATGGAATATAGATTCTAATTGTCTGAGTCTTCAAGACGTTTCTCTATTCTTTGCAGAACATCAGAAGATATGTACCTGAATATCCTATTTGAATATCTCTAATTGACCTACTTGCTTGTAGGTCCCCCTTGTGCCGACAAAACAGCTCTGACCCGTCGAGGCACAGACTCCACAAGACCTCTGAAGGTGTGCTCTAAGTAAGATCCTGTAAGTTGTGAGGTGGGGCCTCCATGGATCGGACTTGTTTGTCCAGCACATCCCACAGACGTTCGATCGGATTGAGATCTGGGGAATTCGGAGGCCGAGTAAACATCTTGAACTCTTTGTCATGTTCCTCAAACCGTTTCTGAACTATGTTTGCAGTGTGTCAGGGCGCATTATCCTGCTGAAAGAGGCCACTGCCATTAGGGAATACCGTTACCATGAGGGTGTGTACTCGGTCTGCAACAATGTTTAGGTAGGTGGTACGTGTCAAATTAACATCCACATGAATGCCAGGACCCAAGGTTTTCCAGCAGAACATTGTCCAGAGCATCACACTTCCTCTGCCGGCTGGCCTTCTTCCCATAGTGCCTCTTCCCCAGGTAAGCGACGCACACGCACCCGGCCGTCCACATGATGTAAAAGAAAACGTGATTCATCAGACCAGACCACCTTCATCCATTGCTCCATGGTCCAGTTCTGATGCTCACGTACCCATTTTAGGAGTTTTCGGTGCTGGACAGGGGTCAGCATGGCCTCTCTGACCGGTCTGCGACTACACAGCCCCGTACACAGCAAGCTGCGATGCTCTGTGTGTTCTGACGCCTTTCTATCATAGCCAGCATGAACTGTTTCAGCAATCTGTGCTACAGTAGCTCTTCTGTGGGATCAAACCATACAGGCTAGCCTTTGCTCTCTACGAGCATCAATGAGCCTTGGGAGCCCATGACCCTGTCGTCGTTTCACCGGTTGTCCTTCCTTGAACCACTTTGGTAGGTACTGACCACTGCATACCGGGAACACCCCACAAGACCTGCCGTTTTAGAGATGCTCTGACCCAGTCGTCTAGACATCACAATTTGGCCCTTGTCAAAGTCGCTCAGGTCCTTACGCTTGCCCATTTTTCCTGCTTCCAGCACATCACCATCGAGAATTGACTGTTGACTTGAGTCCCACCCCTCGACAGGTGCCACTGTAATGAGATTGAGAATCAATGTTATTCACGTCACCTGTCAGTGGTTTTAATATTATGGCTGATCGGTGTGTATATATACCCTTCATCATCTTTCCATTTTTTTTTTTTTTTTTAAACAATTTGTTTCTATTCTCTGGTTCTGTCACTAACACCCCACTGCTCCATCAGGAGCTCCACCTCCTAGGCCCAAGTGGCTGCTTTAATAGATGATTTCATTTATCGTTATGGAAGCGAGGTTTGAATCTAATGTGCTGATGCGTGCCAGCGTTTGTGGATTGCTTGTTAGAGCATTAAATAAAACACAGCAGCAGTTCTAACACTGCTTCTCTCTGAAAGCTCAGATCCCACTGTTTATCACAGAGCTCATTATGGACAGGAAGAAGACCTGCTGTCTCTCTCCTGTCATTTTCATGCTGGGATTTTCCACTGTCATTTAGCATGCTGAGTGTATAGTGCCTTGCATATGTATTCACCCTGCCCACTGAATTTGAATTTCCACATTCAGTATGTTACAACTTTGTGTGAATACTTATGTTTCATTTTTTATTATTATTATTAGAATAATTTTGTATTTCTGATGTAGCCAGTCTACGACATTCTCCAAAGTCCATCCAACTGCTTCCACTGGGGCATGGCGGAAACACCAGCGTGTCCCCTACGCGAGAAAACACGGTGTCCCTGGTACACAGCCTGAGCTGTTGCCCAAAGGCTGTAGAAGAAGGGCATTATTACTGGCACAACCACTAGGTATTCCAGACAATAGTAGATGCCATCTGTAAAGGGATTGCACACAGCAAACAGAGCTACCCTGCCAGGCTGGCCATCATGTTTGTGAAGGCATGCGAAGCCATTGCAGGCAAGAACACCACCGTTAAAGGTTGACCCAGGGAGGCAGCTCAGGTTCCTAGATACCATCACAGTGACCACACTCAGGACAGATATGGTTGTGATTTTGGTAACATCGAGGCAAGTGGTCCTACTGGAACTTGACTGTTCCCTGGGAAGGTCAAATGGAAAAGGCCAAGGAAAGAAAGATGGCAACATATGAGGAGCTGGTCAAGGAGTCATGAAGGAACGGATGGCAGGCACATTGCAGGTCCACTGAAGTGGATCAAGAGGGGTGATCTGTGATCCACAAAAGTTAATTGGACACAGGCCAGGGACTGATCAACCCTGGCTGGGTCACTTGGTGATGATTAATGACCCGAAAAACCTGATGACCCCAGGTTCCATCACTGAGGATGTGTTCAACACAATGAATGATAAGACCTGCGAATGATATAGATTTATAGATTTTTGCGCTGACTTTGGAAAATTGTGTGCTGTTTTGTGTAGATTCATGACATATTATCCCAATAAAGTCAGTTTCATTCCCAGGCCTCTCTAAACTGGTCACAAGGTGGCTAGAAATATCTTTCTAGTAGGGTGTCAGTCATATGCTGCATTCGACTTACCTCGGAAGTGGGAATTACGTCATTTTCGAAAAATACATGGACACCTCCATGTTTGTCTTTTGTTAGCAACAAGCTAGCCATCTAACTGTAATGAGTGATGTATATTCACAACCTCAAAATAGTGAACTGTACAGTCAGTGTTATAGACTTAACAAGCGAATATGTCTGCATGTTGATTGATCTAAAGCTAATACTTGTATATACAGTTTAATTCATTTAACAGTACTGTGTTTACTGTTCGTGCCGTGAGCAGCCATGTTACTTTGGCATCACTTGCTGAACTCTGCGTTGAGGAAACCATCCCGAGTAGGAACTCTGAGTTGAGGGGGCGTTTTCAATTACAAGTTACGACCTTTAGTCGAATGCAGCAATAGTCTTACTCCTAACCTCGCTTGAGTCAGGCTGCCTTCTTCCTCTCAAGGTTCATCATTTGCCCAACAAATAGCAGAACAACTCCAGAGAACAAAGCCTGTTGTTTTATTATTGAAGGATGGTAAATAACCATAAACATAACAAATTCATGTCATGAATCCGGTTCGTGGTGGAAAATTAGATAATGTACAGTAGAATGCAATGTTTTCTGACTGTCTAAAGAGAAAGAATCATGGACGTGACAGTCCTGCCACATATCCGCAAGCTGTATTGGCAGTACCAGTATTTCTTTTGTATTTGGCAGCACTGGAATGAGAACAGTGAATCTAGCTGTGACAGGATGTGGCGTGTGCAGCGAGTCAGAACAAAGAACCAGTGGCCTCTCAATGCATTGTGGGATGATAAAAAGCAGTGGTGCAACTGAAGCTGTTTGGCTTCCTTTGGCAGGAAGGAAAAAAAAAGTGATTTGATATAAGAAAAGCTGCCATATTTTCTGCCATAATCCTTCGCTGAAATAGATTAATGCTAAACGAATAGAGAGAGAGAGAGAGAGAGAGAGAGAGAGAGAAAAGCATATTCCCGTAAACGTGTTTGCGTGTATAGATTTTAAAAAAAGCTTTATGATGCCTCATTGAGGGCTGAAGTGATGAATTGTGAATGAGTTGAGACTGACTGGATTAATATCTAATACAGATAATGTTTAGACTTCTGCATGGAAGTGAGGCTCGGCTCAGAATAGCGGTCTAAATTATTTAGCACTCAGGTTTGGCCTCAAAGAAGACAGAGGCACTGTGGGTGATATTTACGTTCTTGAACAAAGGTGAAGTCTTGAGGGTTTGCAGGGTTCAGCATGTAGTCCAGCAGCTTCTGATGCCCAGATCTTCTGATCCCCAGCTGCCCGGATCTTTCTCCCCACTTGTCGGAGGTCGAAAACGACGTAATTCCAAGTTCCCACTATAGGAACAGCTGTACTCTATTTGGGGTTAATCAGTCACTTTAATTGATGGCAGGTGTTTACTAATTAGTATGTAACATGAGTTTGAATGTAATTGGTTGATTCTGAACACTGCCACATTCCCAGTTATAAAAGGGTGTGCACACTTATGCAACCAGGTTATTGTAAAAATATATATATATATATATTTCTATTATTTTCCCATTAAATGATTATTGTTTTTCACTTTAATTAATAGGTTATGATTCATGTTGTTCACTTTTTTTTTATATCACAAAAACCATTTTAACAGATTTTTATATCCACTGTATGTTGTGTTTTCTATCTTTTTTTTTTTTTCCCATCACCAATAGAACGACGTGAATCGAGATGGAATATTTTTTACCATCCATCTGGTTTCTGATGCCCACAAACCTGCTGCCGAATGACCAGAAAACATTTCTAACTCGCTGCTAAACTATGTAGCTGCGAATGGATTTGCAATATAACATCTTTCCCTCCTCAGAAAGACACGAATCTCTGTGACAAGCCATCACAGGATTCCTAAATTATTAAACAGTATATAAATCATGACCTTTCACCTCAGCAGGGTGAATATAAGATAGAACTCATAGGCAGAATACTTTTTTATTATTATTATTATTATTATTATTATTAGACAGAGAAAAGAAAAGAAAAACCCCACCAAAAATAATCTCTTTCATACATTGTGTTTCCTTCATTTACAGCGTACAAATATATTTATTTCCCCCCACACAGAGGCAGACAGAATCAAAGCAGGACTAATGTCTGATCTGAGATCCGTCACAGCGAAGACAGCGATAGAGGCTGGAATATTTCGCAGATTGAGCTCTGACTTACTCGCAGATTTGAACAGAGATCGAGGGCAAGTGCGTGACAGTTTGACGCTGCTTCAGTTTTGGTGAAGAACTAAATGAGCTCAGAAAATGTCAGTATTAGGCACAGTAGATCAGTTATGGGAGTTATGGGAAGCTGAGCCATGAGGAGCTCAGAACAGGACAGAAGTGACGCTGTGAATGAAAGTCTTGGATTCCAAATCCAATTTTTTGGACCAACTTTATATGTGTTCCTATCTAATGGGTTAAACACAAGCTGTTAGAAAGCACAGAATCAGCGACAGAAATACAGAATTACACAATTTATATAAAGATCATTCTGAAAGATAAAAACTGGGATTATATATCCATATATCTAGAAAATCTGGCAGAAGGCTGGAATGTTTCAATCGTCTGTCCTGGAGAAAGTAGAGATCCATGACATCCCGAAGGATCAGTTAACATTTGAGAGGATTATCTCAAGTCTGGTTTAACATTAAGTGCTATGGATATACCGTATATTAAAAAAAAATAAAATAAAAATCATCTTAGCAAGAAAATATCTTGAATGAGATTATAGACAATAAACCAGATTAGATTATTAAGCCTATTTCTGAACATTATTCCTAATTTCAAGCTTTGAAATTTGAAGAAATTCAAATCAGTAAAAAAAAAAAAAATAGATTTAATAATCTTATATTTGGTTTATTACAACATTACAATATGAAATATTAGATAAATGCGCCTATATTCAAGATATTTTCACTTGCTAAGATACTTTTTTTTTTTTTTTAAGTCGTGCTTTAAACACAGAGGTGCACAATTAATATTTCTTGTTTTGTGGTGTCATATTTAGTGACACATTGGGAAGGCAAGTCATGTCTTCACAGGATCCTTCGTTTTCTTTCATTTAATTGAAAGCATTTAACGTTTTTTGCATTTTTAAAAATATATAACTCGTACGCATACGTACTGGATATATGATCTCTCAACTCTCAAAGTAAATTCATAAATCTCATTAAGTGTACCACAAATTGAGCACAGAGAGCCAAAACAATGATTTTTTTTTTTTTTTTTTTACACCAATCGACACACAAACCAACACAAAAAGGTTGTAGCGGGGTGAGAGAATGAAGGAGGAGAGCAATGGCTGCGGTCCAAATTCCCACTCATACTGTATTTAGAGGGGGCATGATAGAAGGTGAGGTCGAAGGTCACAGGTTTTTGTTGCTGTCACGGTGATGGCACTGGGTGCGGGTAGGTGTCTTCAGGAAGGGCAGTTCCTCGCCGTTGCTGTGCAGGCGGAGCACTCTGCTGTTCAGGTCAACGCAGCACTGTGGGTACAGAAGAGCAGCGCTTTCATTCATGCGCTTCCCAATAACATCCTACACTACAGTGCGGTTTGCATAAAGTACTAAAACGTTTGTGTTTAAAGGTGCGATAGGTGATGTATATATATATATATATATTTTTAAAGCTCTTACTAGTACAAATAACATGTAGAAATATGTAGAAACGATAAAAAATCATAATGGTTTAAGCTATGGCCTCAGCACAAGTGTATTACACCCCTTAACTCTGCCCCCATCTCAGCCTGAAATCAGCAAGCACCCAGCACAGCCAAATAATTACTATGATCAGAAAATACCACTCTTTGCTTTAAAAAAAACAAAACAAAAAAAACCTTAAAAACAAGAAACAAAGTAAAACCAGAATAAACACTGACCGCGCTTTTCCACGACGGAGTGATTTAAACACAAACTGTATAAGGTTTTGTCTTTTTTTTTTTCCATTATAAGTGACATTTTGCGTGTTTATAAAGTCGGATTTCCTTTTTCTTTTAGCTAGCAATGCTAACATGCATAATTATCGGCGCTTAGACCCCATAAGAGCTTATTACTGAGGAAAAAAAGAAGAAAAACTCGTGATCATCCTCATAAACCATTATTTGCCTGGTCCTAGCGCTGTAACTCGGCTTTTCAAGCAGCCGAATATCCGGGTGCACCCGAGAGTGATGTCATGACAGTCCTTGCTAATGTGAACCCTAGTTAAACCACCATGGGATCTGGGGGCGGAGCTTTGTGTACATGGGTGGAAACGGGGGCGGGCTCAAGGAGTAAAAAAGTTTATAAATAGGAGTTATTAAAAAAAAAAGATTCAAATCCACCCCTTTAACCTAGTATGAGTGACCTAGTTATTATTATTTTACTTATTTTAATGATTGATTTATTTATTATATTTACCTACTGCACCTTTACAGGAGTCTATGCATAATTGTATTTTAACAAAACCAGACTATATACTGTATAAGTGCACATTTTTGCAGCGCTGTTTTTGTTTGGAAAATCCCTTCTTTATATGAAGTACCAAGTTCATTCCCTACACTCTGATTATCTTTAATTTATTCATCTTTAAGCTTATTATTCAGTAACTATGAATTATTCAGTACGTCTGGACACACCAGGGGAATTAACATTGATTAACACGACTACACATTTACACGCTCAGGATGCCGTTACGAGCTACTGGTCGTCTTCTAAACTGTATTTTGTTTATATTCTTTATACCATGATATGAACCATGGCGTCGATGTGTGTGAATTAACATAATGTCACATTTGCGTACAGCCACTTTTCCTCCGTAGAATTTACGCATGCATTAAAACTCGTCTCCTCGGAGATGAGTGACAGTTTTTATACTAATGCATCTTCCTTTCTGCACTTTTTTTTTTTTTTTTTGTTTTAAGAGCGTGTCTATTTTTGGAGCTAATTCGAGCACTTGGCAACCAAGTCGGAAAATTAAAAGAAATTCCCAACTGAATCATTCAGGCACAGACCCATAATCAGAGAAAAATCGTATGATGTCCCTCCGGCTCCATTACCATCAGTACCACTTTGACTGAAGTGGATTTCAGCTTTAAGTTCACTTTTACGTCCTGAGCAGCACCGAGAGAGCTCTCCATCCAGAGAAACCCTTTCTGTTTGTTTTCCAAAATCAGGACTCAGGGTCTGAATCGAACTGAGAACACCTTATCTTAGTTTTTCCATTACCTCAGACAGTAAAGCTGGTGCTGGTGCTGTTGTCTAGGATCAGATCACAGTTTCGTCGGGTTAAAGCTGATAAAGTAATTCACTATGGAGGTCTGGTTTCCATTTAGCAACAGCAGTGCAATGCAGATGCTATCTGTTAATTGTATCCTGCTTTAAAACACCAATCACAGCATACTGCTCATACGGAAACGACAGAACACTGACAAAGAAAATAATGTCTTACTTTGAGCTCCAGCAGAGTCTGTAGGCCCAGGCATAGCTCAAACGCCTCATCGTCTGTGAACACAGCACGGAAAAGTCTGAGAAGGATATAAATATATGCACACCCTCTGCTGGGGTTCCCAAATGAGTTCAAGAGCTTGGTCTTTAGTCTATCCTTTGTGTTCTGGGACTAATACATTATAGGGCCAAAGGTATGTGGACACCTGACCATCACACCCATATGTGCTTCTTCTCACAAACTGTTCCTACAACGTTTGAAGCACACAGTTCTACACGATGTCTTTGTACGCTGTAGCGTTACAGTTTCCTTTCACTGGAACTAAGAGGCCCTGAAACCTGCTCCAGCACGACGACGCCCCTGCGCATGCCAAAGCGAGCTCCATGAAGACATGGTGTGTTAAGATTGGAGTGGAAGAACATGTCAGGACCCTGACCTCGACCCCTCTGAACACCTTTGGCATGAACTGGAACCGGAGCCTCCTCAACCCGACATCAGCGCCTGACCTCAACTAACGCTCACGTGGCTGAATGAACACAAATCCACGCTCCAAAATCTAGTGGAAAGCCTTCCCAGAAGAATGGAGCTTATTATAACGGCAAAGGGGGACGAAATCTGGAATGGGATGTTCAGCAAGCACATACGGCTGTGATGTGATGGTCAGGGGTGCACATACTTTTGGCCATATAGCGTAGCTCATGCCGTGGTCTTGTGTTCTTTTGCCTCAGCTGTCTCTCTCCCACACAACAGCCGACGAGGCTCAGTAGAGGTTATATAACATGACATTTCTCATTCTCTCTTAAAGAACATTCATTAAGATTTAACATAAATAAAATGAACCAAGCTTCAACTATATTATCATAGAACAGTATGTTTCTTTGCGATTATTAAGTATTAATCAATTGCACGAGACAACAACAACAACAACAATAATAATAATAAGAAGAATGACACTGTTACCTATGACCTGAGCAGTACACTGCACTCTTTCGCTACCAATCAGGATCTGCACGGATGTCATGGTGTTATGCATGGATTCACTGAGTGGCTTAATCTTGGGACTGATTTTCAGTCTACAACACACACACACACACACACACACACACACACACACACACACACACACACACACACACACACACACACACACACACACACACACACACAGAGTAGTATTAGGCTTATTTTGCCTAATAAGAATGTAAGGATCCTCTCCCAAGTCTTAATGTGTGTGTAATTGTGTTTATATTTCTGACTCACCCCAGCCTTCTGCAGCATGTACTGGAGATATGGTTGTACTGACAGCCTGTGTTAATGGATACCTTCACCTCAACATCATCACACTGCAACAAACACACACACACACACACGAAGCCACTAATCACCACCACCGTACAAAAACACAGGATATTATTTATAGAGAAGCTGTTAAACCGGCTAACGTTTTCCACTCATACTGCGACGACAGCTACTTTCCTTTCACATGAAACCTGGAACTACTGGATTTTTTTTGGACATTTTTTAATTTTTTAATTTTTTGGAAATAATGTTACTTACCTTCCACAGGACAAGAGGTATTTGCAGATGAAAATGATCACTTTCTCATTTTGTACCATTTTGGTTTTATTATTAAACTTCTTCAGACCTGTTTTTTTAGCCCCCTATATAAATAACGTATGCATTTTCCCCTAAATTTAAAACTTTGAGAAATAAGACACCATAATAAGAAACATGCATTTTTTTTGTTCATATCCACTGCAGTGGGCTTTTTTTTTAGTAGTTGTAACATGGCTAGAACGTTTCTATTTGTATTTGTATTGGTTTGTATCAGTTACCCAGACGTGTCTCTGCAAAATTTTATCTTATGAAGGTAACATATACATTAATACAGCATTAAAACCACTGATCAGTTAATAACACGGACTATCTCATTACAGTGGCACCTGTCGAGGGGTGGGATATATTAGGCAGCAAGTGAACAGTCAGTTCTCGAAGTTGATGTGTTGGAAGCAGGAAAAATGGGCAAGCGTAAGGATCTGAGCGATTCTGACAAGGGCCAAATTGTGATGGTTAGACGACTGGGTCAGAGCATCTCCAAAACGGCAGGTCTTGTGGGGTGTTCCCGGTATGCAGGAGTTAGTACCTACCAAAAGTGGTTCAAGGAAGGACAACCGGTGAACCAGCGACAGGGTCACGGGCGCTTAAGGCTCATTGATGTGCGTGGTGAGCGAAGGCTAGTCCGCCCGGTCCGATCCCACAGAAGAGCTACTGTAGCACAGATTGTTGAATATTTGTGCTGCACAGAGAGCCCATGCTGACCCCTGTCCACCACCGAAAGCACCTACAATGGCATGTGAGCATCAGTACTGCACCATGGAGCAATGGAAGAAGGTGGTCTGGTCTGATGAATCACATTTTCTTTTACATCATGTGGACGGCCGGGTGTGTCTGTGTGCGTCACTTGCACTATGGGAAGAAGGCAAGCCGGCGGAGGCAGTGTGATGCTCTGGACAATGTTCTGCTGGGAAACCTTGGGTCCTGGCATTCATGTGGATGTTACTTTGACACGTACCACCTACCTAAACATTGTTGCAGACGAAGAACACACCCTCATGGTAACGGTGTTCCCTAATGGCAGTGACCTCTTTCAGCAGGATAATGCGCCCTGACACACTGCAAAACTTGTTCAGAAACGGTTTGAGGAACATGACAAAGAGTTCAAGGTGTTGGCTCGGTCTCCAAATTCCGAGATCTCGATCCGATCGAACGTCTGTGGGATGTGCTGGACAAACAAGTCCGATCCATGGAGGCCACACCTCACAACTTACAGGACTTAAAGGATCTGCTGCTAACGTCTTGGTACCAGATACCACGGCACACCTTCAGAGGTCTTGTGGAGTCCACGCCTCGACGGGTCAGAGCTGTTTTGGCACAATATTAGTCGGGTGGATTTAATGTTACGACTGACAGGGTCAAAAAGGATTAATATTTAGAATTACAATTTTAAACACCTGCTATTTAATCACATTATATTATAATATACAATGTCTTAGATTTCTTAAATGGAGCAATTTCATTAAACAGCAGCACAGCCAAACCGGGCAATAATGGGCCATTAATTGAAATCTTAAATCACCTTGAAAGAGAAATCTGTTCTTCTAGGTGTGTGTATACTTAATCTACAGATTATCTACTACAGTAATGTAAGAGTTGTCATCTTGGAAAGTGCTCTTAGTGCTCTCGTGTTTCATTCCAGTGAGTTTGTTCTCACCGCATGACCTAATGTTCCAGCAGAGCCAAGAAAATTAAACACCCGGCATGTTCTCTTTACGATGATTCAGTAGTTTTGGTGTTTGGCTGTTGTGACAGTACGGCAGAATGGATTAGACAGTGGTAGAATCAGCGTGATCAGCAGACTATAATTTAACAAACCGGCCAAGCAGTTATTTCCTGATGCATCATGTCACGTCAGCAGTATTGTCTGAATTCTTTTGAAAAGTGGAAGGGGGCATTTTTAGTGGATAATCCTTCACTGATGTGGGAGGAAGAAACAGTGGGGACATGATTTGAGATGCACCTGTGACACATGGCCGCTATGCTTGAGTCCTAACGCACGAACCGTCAGAAACCAGGGTGTGACTCCGTTAATTTAGAGACTGCCTCATTGGCGACTCGTCTATACGGGGGGCAGGCTGTGCAGAGCCCCACTGTTTATATCGGCCGTTCAACAAACATTAATCTACATTAAAGTCCTTATTCACAAACGTTCGTCTTAAATTCTGTTGAAATACTAATTTCTTCTTTTGAGTGACCAGCAGTTAAAAAGAATGTTACTATTTGACAGATATAAGCCATTTTTCCTTGATTTGCTCGCATTTCTAGATGTTCTGCGCAAACACGGAACAGCACACTCACTGTTCCACTTAGCTTCTTAACGTAGGTTAGTTATTAATGCACCTAGTGGTCAAAAACGGGAACTGCAACAAGCACTAATAGAGATACATTGGGGCAGGATTTTCTCTGCCCCACACTCACTTTGTCAGGGTTGTCAGATTGGCCACGTTTTAAAAAAAAAAAAAAAAAAACCCTCTAAGATTAAATAAAATAAATAAATAAATAATAATCTGAACGAATAAATTATAAATTTCCACAAAACGGCAAACTGTATATGCAGACAGTGTGTCTATGTTGTACAGGATCATTTCTGTTGCAAGATATATCGGAAAGATTGGGGAGGGAAAGGGGGATTAGTGAGTGTGAAAATACACTATAATTGAGGCAAAAGAAGAAACGTCTCTCTTTTCCAATACTTTTCTGGAAAAAAAAAAAAGATTTCGATCTAAAGGTTCATTTGTGAAATTTATAAGATATATAAAGAGTGATGGACAGTTTGTTTTATTTGATGTACAAATGACTTTGTTTTATTTTTCTAAAATATGTACAGTATAGTCTTCTGTTTACTCTGGCATATTAATCCTTTATTTATTTATTTATTTATTTATTTATTTATTTATTACATGAATCCTTTCTACCACATGCAGTAACTTGGACTGGGAGAATTAGCATATCTAGGGTTAGCATATCTAAAACGACAGCAGGCTATAGTTGTTGGGTTTTTTTGGGTGTTTTTTTTTTAGAAAACCACTGAGGGGCTTTTAAGATGTTGTTCTAGCTATCTTCATAACGAAAGCGAAAGCGAAGTTGAACCCTACAGTACGTTTCCTGCAGTGTAAAGCGAGTGGTCGTCGTTCCTACACCACTGCTGACATATCTCAAGTTTCCTACCACATTAAAGCTGTTTCCACCACTTCGGTGAAACGTTGTTCCAGATCTATAGAACTAACTAGTATGCACTTAAGTATTGTTCCAACCTCGCTGGTTTCGACACCGTGATGCCGGAGTTTGCAGACCCCCAGAAGATTTTCACTCTTTCTGGGTTTTTTTTTTTTTTTTTCCCCTTGTAGAGATTTTCAGTTTGTACCACTCTACTTCATCCATTTCATCATCAGCAGGGATTGTAATTTCTGTTGTTTACTGTATTGCTGCAAAAAAAAACAAAAAAAAAACAATTTCAATAAAGTCTCTCTCTCTCTCTATCATGTATCCTTTAAAAAACAAACAAAAAACCCTGGTGTGGTTAAAGTGCATCTCCGTTGGTTTTCAAATCGAACAGAAGAGATAAAACAAGCCTTGAAATATGGAAGAACAGACAAATTAATGTGTGTGTGATCTCACTGGCCTTGAACACATCAGGGAGCCGTTGAAAAGAAGAAGAAGAAGAAGAAGAAGAAGAAGAAGCATTACCACGGCGCCGTGAATCGCTCTTTTAAAAGCATTGCCATCACCTCATGACCAAAGCTCCATTTAAATGTAAATGAATTCCCTTTTCTCTCAGTGCTTCTACAGTACAGCAAAATCTCTACATGAGCATCGACAGCTCATGTTCAGCCAACTGCATGCGCTTGTTATGATGAGAGAATCTCTGACCCGGAGGAAATGTCACAGTGCTGTAATTTTATTGTCATGGCCCTTCAGCATGGTCCTGGATGCTGGAGTCAACTCTTGTTTGACTGGTAGAGGCTGAGGAAATGAGCAGCTCTGTTCTCGCGCTCACCCCTTGAGCTTAGTCGGCTTTAATTGAGCCTCTATTTTTATCGCAGCGTCCATACTGAAGCACTGAGTTGAGGGGGGGGGGGGTTGTGGGGGTTGTGGGGGGTGTGTGCTTTTGTCTATTTTCTTATTAAGAGGAGTTCTCGGGTGAAGGGAATAAAGTTTTTCGCCTTCAAAACTTGCCAGAGGTTTTAGGTTATTTATTCTTTATCCAATCACTATACATTTTGAATACAAGAGATTTTTTTTTTATTTTTTAAAGAGAGCTCTTTAATGACAACATTGATGAATTTATCATTTGTGCTTGCACATTTCTAATCAGACACTTAGGGGCTGAGACCAATTGTTTTCGTGCTCATTGCACTAATGCACTATTAGCTTTGTTGCTGACACACTTAAAGTATGAAAAGATTACATTTTAAAAAGAAATGCCAGCTTTTATGGAAATGGGGTTAGTACATATTTTTTTGAGTCAGTAAATGGAAATTTATGAGTCATTAGAAGCAGGGAAGTTGAGCGAAGTTGTGTCGTTATGAGTGTGTTCTCTGTACTGCAAGTAAACAGGAAACTGCTTCATACCTTACACTGCACCTGCAAAGCCGAGAGGGTGGACACTCCCTCACTCTCCTCTGGTCCTCCTTCTTCTCCTCTGTCCATCCCTGCCTCCATCCCTGCCTTTCCAACAGCATCACTATTATCACCATGTTCATCCTCCTCGTCCTCCTCCTCAGATCTCAGACTTCTCTCGCTCTCCTCTGGTGACTCTCTCTCCTCAGTGGAGTCATCTACGGTGCTTTCGCTCCTCTCCTCTGCCTCAGCACCGTCCTTGCTGTCAGCGAGAGGCGATCGGACGCGGGACGGGGTGTCTCGCGCCTCCAGGCACAGCCGAGAGATATTACCCTCTAGGAGGCGCCGCTGCACAATGTTGTGAGGTTGCTGTAAAAGGGAAAGACAGGAAGAGGAAGTGATGTCAGAGACAGCTGAACTGTTCCAAGGACCATGTTATAGTTGAGCCACTTTATGCGCATTTTGTTGCTGTCACATGACCTGTATGAAAAATGGCAGACTGATTTACTCAAAGGTTATTGTCACAAAGGTTCACATATATATATATATATACAGTGAGGGAAATAAGTATTTGACCCCTTCGACTTAGTACTTGGTGGCAAAACCCTTGTTGACAATCACAGAGGTCAGACGTTTCTATGTAGATGTAGTTGGCCACCAGGTTTGCACACATCTCAGGAGGGATTTTGTCCCACTCCTCTTTGCAGATCCTCTCCAAGTCACTAAGGTCATTTTCAATGCCCTGGCTGAGAGAAGGAGGTTCACACCCAAGATTTGACGGTACATGGCCCCATCCATCGTCCCTTTGATGCAGTGCAGTTGTCCTGTCCCCTTAGCAGAAAAACACACCCAAAACATAATGTTCCCACCTCCATGTTTGACGGTGGGGATGGTGTTATGACTTGGGGTCATAGGCAGCATTCCTCCTCCTCCAAACACGGCGAGTTGAGTTGATGCCAGAGAGATCTGACCACACCTGACCACAACACTTTCACTAGACTAGACAACAGACTGACAGTTTCTTCCATTTGTGAATAATCGCACCAACTGTTGTCACCTTCTCACCAAGCTGCTTGGCGATGGTCTTATAGCCCATTCCAGCCTTGTGTAGGTCTACAATCTTGTCCCTGACATCCTTGGACAGCTCTTTGGTCTTGGCCATGGTGGAGAGTTTGGAATCTGATTGATTGATTGCTTCTGTGGACAGGTGTCTTTTATACAGGTAACAAACTGAGATTAGGAGCACTCCCTTTAAGAGAGATCTCCTAATCTCAGCTCATTACCTGTGTAAAAGACACCTGGGAGCCAGAAATCTTGCTGATTGATAGGGGATCAAATACTTATTTCCCTCATTAAAATGCAAATCAATTTATAACTTTTTTGAAATGTGTTTTTCTGGATTTTTTTGTTGTTATTCTGTCTCTCACTGTTAAAATACACCTACCATTAAAATTATACACTGATCATTTCTTTGTCAGTGGGCAAACATACAAAATCAGCAGGGGATCAAATACTTTTTCCCCCCACTATATATATATATATATATATATATATCCTATTCCAGATTTATTCCCCCCTTTTGCTGTTACAATAAGCTCCACTCTTCTGGGAAGTCTTTCCACTAGATTTTGGGGCGTGGCTGTGGGTATTTGTGTTCATTCAGCTACAAGAGCATTAGTGAGATCAGGCACCAATGTTGGGTGAGGAGGCTCCAGTTCCAGTTCATCCTAAAGGTGTGGTTGATCTCAGGGCTCTGAAGAGTCCTTCCAGTCCAACCTTAACACACCAGGTCTTCACGGAGCTCGCTTTGTGCACAGGGGCGTTGTCATGCTGGAACAGGTTTGGGGTTTTTATTTCCAGTGGAGGGAAATTGTGTGGCTTTATAGTGTATATGCATCTGTAGTTTACTGTTTAAATTACACCAGGCACATGGTGAGTGTGGTGCTGGCCTGCTTTCAGAACATCAGTAGCACAGACTGACGCAGTGAAAAGCATTTTCCTGATCTCAGTGAAGTGGGAGAGACACCACGCTCCTCTTTCGGCCGAGCTACACGGGAGAACAAAAGTCCACTTCATCTCCACTTTCTACCGCAGCCCTAGATTAATACGATCACTGTTCAGATTTGAAATACACTTTTCAAACTACTGCTCATGCAATGTTTTTAGGGAAGCTGAGCACACCGCCCTCTTCCATATACACGAGCTAACACCTGTATGTATAATGACTGTATATGTGGACATCATGGCACCATTTACTTCTATTGTATGGTTTTGAAGCATGAATTTAAAGTCACCATCTTTAACTACTGTAAGTTTGCGCAGCAGGTCAAAACTGGCGTTCGATCAGTAGTGACTTTGGAGGCGGAGCAACTTAAGATGGCACATCGAACGCTATCTCAAAGCGGTGAGTACAACATCATCAATTAATTGATATGCAAAAGGCCAAATTGTGGTCATATAATTTGCGTGAGAATATTATCGTCAGGAAAAGATTTTAGAGCTCATGACTGACTGAGCTATCATCTGCTAGCCAGCTGACATTAGCGAATCCATCATGTTAATCAAAGTAACGTATAAGTAGCTAACGGTATGTACTGACTGAAAATATAAACGGCAGTCAACATTTACAATCAGCACAACCTATTTTTTATGGGGGAAAAAAAATGTTTATCTAGCTCCGACACCCGCAGTAAGTTACACATCCGAATGGAGAATATCCAAGGTCATACAGTCAATAGTAAATTGTTATGAAATTTAGCAGGTGTTAGCTACTTTGGTTTATATCATCACTTTGTTCATTCATGTTGGTTTGGCTATTTATATCAGTACAGCAATCTAGCTTAGACATCAAACTGCTGAGGGTCTGTTACGGAAGAGCTGCAAAAGTGCTGGACAGTGTGTGTGTGTGTGTTCACAGTGCAAATGTCCAAACCTGTCAATCACCACTTCAACCACGCCCTTATCGAAATCCAAGTCCCACCTCAGATGTCCTTTTGTTCTGGCGTATATCTGAACTTTTTGTGTACCGACTCGAGCTTGTGTTACCTGACTACGTCTATGGATTTGGATTTTGGACTTGGCATCCTTGAATATATTTCGTGTATGACTCGGAACCGTCTCTGTTTTTTTGTGGATTGTGTGTTTTATTATACGTCTCAGACATGAATCTTCACCACTCTTTCCGGTCCTCTTTGTTACACAGAGCTGAGAGAAAAGGGGCCAATATGCTCTCAAACACAGGCTACTGGGATATTCTGATTCAGGCTCCCGATGATAAGGCAAAGCAAAGAACTTTGATCAATAAAGCTATCGACAAATAAAGTACTTGAAGCATTTTCGAGAAAAGGCACTGTGACAAGTTTTCAGCTGTAAAAATCTATACAGAAGCTTCACCAACAAAAAGAAAGACAGACATTTTTCTATGTAGACAAACAGAATGTAATATTTAAAAGGTTGAAATGGTCATTTTAGCAGGAGCAGTCAGTGAAATTAATGACTTAGCCTAGAGCTTTGAAACAAAAAGCTCAGCATGTAGAGTCGCTCCAAATGACCATCTGCAGTAACATTTCCCATTATATACACATAACAATGATATGATTATAATTAGGAGTGTTATAAAGGATGTGGAGTATAATTGTTTGGTCGGTAGTGACAGGTGCAGGCCAAGAGGAGTCTGCTCTACATCAATCTGTTTCCTAAAATCACACCAGCACCAACTGTATCTGACCAGTTGTAACCGAAACAATAAAGACAGTATTGTTTATATATACAAGGCTCAGAGTCTCAGGCTTCTCCGCTTTTCACCTCCCAAAATGACGCAAGTAGGCGAATGGGCGAGTCTAAATTGCACCCAAGTGTGAATGTGTGTGTTGATGTGTGTTTGTCCCGTCCACAGTGTGTTCCCGCCTCCCACCCACCACGACCCTGACCACGATAAAGCACTGAAGACTGTGGTGTAATGTATTTAGCTCATTCTATGATTAGATAAAAGAAAATGACAAACATGGATATTTCGTTTTCGCCCCTGTAAGGGTTGAGGGATGAATCCAATAATAAAACCTCTCACACCATATAGCACTAAGCACAAGCACCCGAGTCACTTTTTAAAAAACAAAAACAATATTCAGTTAGATTTTTCGCTAAAAGCCATTTACACCATCAATCAGCATTAGACTGCCTCCGTCACACCAAACCACAAGAGACACGTTCCAAATCCGGGAAGTCGGAGAGAAACGCATTACGGAAATCTAATTTGCCCTCTGTCGTAATAAAACGACCTTCAAAAGCATCATGACACGCGGCCTCGTGCAGGCAGGACTGTGTCAGAGACATAAACCACATATACCTGTGTCCTGCAATATAGAGGTCATCTGTAAGCAGTGGGGTGGACGCTGTAATATTGGGTTTTAAGACACAGGTGAAAACAAATAGAGGAGGGAGCAAAAACTTTAGGATTCGACAAATCGACTGGTACACTCATAAAAAGAAAGAAGGCTCTGGTGAGCTCAGGAACACCAAAAGGCCTGGAAGACCACGGAAAACATCTGTGGTGGATTAAAGAATTCATTCCCTGGTGAAAGAAAGAAAAACCCAGATGAAGAACACCTGTCAGGAGGTAGGTGTGTCTGGGTCAAAGTCAACAATCAAGAGAAGCCTTCACCTGAGTGAATACAGAGTGAATACAGGGGGTTTACCACAAGATGTACACCATTGATAAACCTCAAAAACAGGAAGAAGATTAGAGTTTGCCAAAAACATCTATATATATATATATATAAGTCTGTACAATTCTGGAACAACATCCTCTGGACAGATGAGACAAAGATCAACATGTAGCAGAATGATGGAAAGAGAAGAATATGGAGACGGGAAGGAGCTGCTCATGATCGGAAGCATACTGCATGGGCGTGTCCTGCCTATGAAACCGATTCTCTTGTATTTATTGATGATGTGACCGCTAACAAAAGCAGCAGAATGAATTCTGAAGTGTATAGAGCTGCATTATCCGCTCACATTCAGCCACATTCGCTTCAGAACCCACTGAACGGCTCTTCACACTGCAGCTGGACAATGACCTGAAGCATACTTCAAAAGCAATCCGAGACAAGGCAGAAAAGTGGAATGTTCTGCAGTGGCCGAGTCAATCACCTGAGCTGAGCTGAATCCAACTGAGCTGTATTTCACTTGCTGAAGACAAAACGGCCCAAGAAGAAGCAGGAAGTGAAGACAGCTGCAGTAAAGACCTGGCAGAGCTTCACCAGAGAAGAAACCCAGCGTCTGTTGATGTCTATGGGTTCCAGACTTCAGGCACACACACAGTTACACTCACATAGACACAGAGAGAGACCCACGTCTCAAGCCGATCCCATGAACACTTGGTGTGAGGTGGAAATACACCCTGGACAGGATGCCAGTCCATCGCAGGACACTACACACACACACACACACACACACACACACACACACACACACACACACACACACACACACACACACACACACACACACACACATGGGCAATTTACCTTAGCAGGTGCACCTACTGGCACCTTTGGGAAGTGAGCGAAAACCATTTATAGTGTAACTGATCTAGTATATCATATTATATGATTAAAACAAAACCTAAATATACGTTTATTAAAGCTATTTATAGACTTTTAAGCTTTAAATAGTTCAAAATGATCTTCTATCAGTAAATACTTGCTAACTTTAGTAGTATAGTTTAGTAGTATTTAAGTATTTATTTCTAGAAGGAAGCAGAATCATCTGCCAGTCGCTTTAAGGTTGAAATGTCATTAAAAATGTCTGCACTGAAAAAAAGAAAAAGAAAATGTATTTAAATTAATGGCAGAATTTCCACTTAAGTAAAATATGTTCAACAAAAAGTAAATAGATACATAATGGCAGGTCTGTGTTAAACTTATTAAATAGAAATACTTACATTTACGAGTTATTTTACTGTAGTAACATGGACATAGTAATATCAGTAATATGTAAATGCAATATATTTTACTGAAGTGGAAATTCTGCCATTAATTTAAAACACATTGATCCATTATTTAATAATCAGGTATAATAATCTTATATTTGGTTTATTGCCATGCTATAATTAGAGATAGTAGATAATTATGACAATATTGAAGATATTTTCAGGTCATGTTTTGCAGTTTCGGCGTGTAAAAACAGCACTAATGATTCCACTCTCGGGGGCTAACGCTCACTTTCAACTCACGGTGGAAAATTTGTTATTTCTTTTTTTTACAGGTTTGTGCTCAGATTAATTAAGGCCCTTATAAACGATGTATATCAGGCACGCTTACAGATTAGGGGCAGCTGAGACAAACGCTTCTGTGTGAACGGTTCTTTAATTATTAGCTGTTACTGTAACTTCACATTAACCTTAGTAAGGTCCTCTGATTTGTAGGACTGCAGTAGCTAATATGAGCTAAAACGCGCGTGTGTGTGTGTGTGTGTGTGTGTGTGTGTGTGTGTGTGTGTGTGTGTGTGTGTGTGTGTGTGTGTTCTAATTGACTAAGGACTGTCCATCTCTCTCTCTGTGTGTGAACCTGCAGACTAAAAGCTAATTACGAGACGGCAGCTGACTCATCCCGCTCTCTCATCCCGAGCCATGTGACCCCGCTAATGCCTTCTCTCCCCTCCTGATCTCCCCAGGACAGTGGCAGACTTCCTGTGACACATAGCGTGCTAAACCAGCTGCTCGCGCTCTCTCTCTCTCTCTCTCTCTCTCTCTCTCTTGTCTTCATCCCTCTCTATTTTGTTGTTCCTTCAACATTTCATTCCTTCTCTCTGCTTCCCCATATGACCGTTAGACGACACAGGAGTTAGCGATTAAGTGTGTATTGTTATATTTTAACATTTTAGTATTTTGGAATGATAGTATTTGGAAGCACATCCAACACCCCCCCCCCCCCTTTAGGTGAGTGTTAATACTGGAACAGTGGAATTTGGTTTTGAATTGGTCGAAGACTTTCAGCTGTATGTATTTGATTGAGCAGTGAGTGTAACAGGAAATACTAGACACACGTGACTGATATTTTCACATGTTCTAACTCTCCTCACCACGGTAGATTCGATTCGCCCCCTTTTTCCCCCCCAGGATCACTGCGCATATCTCTGAGCACCAGGCCAGTGATTCCCGAGAGAAGGACGGAGAGAGAGTAAACCGTGTAGAGATGTAAAGTTTGAGTGTGTGAGTGGAGTGCCTCAGGGACAGACAGCAGAGCAACAAATCTGCCCGTTACATAACGGGGAGCTGCTTCACGTGACTCGCTGTGTTAATGGAAGCAAGAACAGAGTGCATGTGAAGCCTGTGTGAAGGGAACACATCAGTACTCACACCGTATCTGCTTCGTGAGCAATCTACATCAGCATTTATCCTTAGTGTGTGTGTGTGTGTGTGTGTGTGTGTGTGTGTGTGTGTGTGTGTGTGTGTGTGTGTGTGAGAGAGAGAGAGAGAGATGTATGAGTCTGAAATTAACTGGTTATGACAAACAGCATGGTTTTGTTCTTAAATAATCATAAAAGCTCTTTCCACCTTTATACACCACAATCTGACTCGCTGTATTGGTTTAATATACAACCCCAGTTCCAAAAAAGTTGGGACGCTGTGTAAAATGTAAATAAAAACAGAATGCAATGATTTGCAAATCTCAAACCCACATGTTATTCACAATAGAACATAGAAAACATATCAAATGTTTAAACTGAGGAAATGGACCATGTTAAGGAAGAAATAAGGTAATTTTGAATTTCATGGCCACAACACGTCTCAAAAAAGTTGGGACGGGGGGCAACAAAAGGCTGGACAAGTAAGTGTTACTAAAAAGAAACAGCTGGAGGAACATTTTGCAACTAATTAGGTTAATTGGCGACAGGTCAGTAACATGATTGGGTATAAAAAGAGTATCTTAGAGAGGCGGAGTCTCTCAGAAGTAAAGATGGGCAGAGGTTCACTAATCTGCAAAAAACTTCCTACAATTTGTGGAAGAATTTCAGAATAATGTTCATCAGCGTAAAATTGTGAAGACTTTGAATATCTCATCATCTACAGTACATAATATCATCAAAAGATTCTGAGAATCTGGAGAAATCTCTGTGTGCAAGGGACAAGGGCGAAAATCAATATTGCATGCCCGTGATCTTCAGGCCCTCAGGTGGCACTGCATTAAAAACAGGCCTGATTCTGTAATGGAAATCACTGCATGGGCTCAGAAACACCTCCAGAACTCATTGTCTGTGAGCACAGTTCGCCATGCCATCCACAAATGCAGGTTAAAGCTCTATTATGCAAAGAAGAAGCCATATGTGAAGATGATCCAGAAACGCCGCCGTCTTCTCTGGGCCAAAGCTCATTTAAAATGGACTGATGCAAAGTGGAAAACTGTTCTGTGGTCAGACGAATCGAAATTTGAAATTCTTTTTGGAAACCATGGACGCCGCGTCCTCTAAACTAAAGAGGACTAAAGAGGAGAGGAACCATCCGGCTTTTTATCAGCGCTCAGTTCCAAAGCCTGCATCTCTGATGGTATGGGGGTGCATTAGTGCCTATGGAATGGGGAGCTTGCACATCTGGAAAGGCCCCATCAATGCTGAAAGGTATATACAGGTTTTAGAGCAACATCTGCTTCCATCCAGATTCCATCCCATCTTTACTTCTGAGAGACTCCGCCTCTCTAAGATTCTCTTTTTATACCCAATCATGTTACTGACCTGTTGCCAATTAACCTAATTAGTTGCAAAATGTTCCTCCAGCTGTTTATTTTTAGTAACACTTACTTTTCCAGCCTTTTCTTGCCCCCGTCCCAACTTTTTTGAGACGTGTTGCAGCCATCAAATTAAAAATTACCTTATTTTTTCCTTAAAATTGTCCATTTCCTCAGATTAAACATTTGATATGTTTTCTATGTTCTATTGTGAATAACATATTGGTTTATGAGATTTGCAAATCATTGCATTGTGTTTTTATTTACGTTACACAGCGTCCCAACTTTTTTGGAATTGGGGTTGAATCATCAGCCAGCTTACTTTAAAAGAGGGAAAGCTTCAGCTCTTCCCTGCTGTGCTGATATAAATACACACTGCAATTTCACACTCAAACACACACACACTCTCTCACACACACACACACACACACACACACACACACCATGCCCTGACAGCTCATGCTGCTAGACGCACACATGCACGTGTTATGGAGGTTTCTTGGAATGTGTTTCTGGGTGTTTGCCATCGAATCAAAACGGTGGTAAAGGATCACAGCAGTAATTATGTTACTGCAACAGAAAGGCCCAATACACACACACACACACACACACACACACACACACACACACACACACACACACACAAATTGTGATGAGTGATGTATATACAGTAGAACTCGTTTAACGGTACTGTGTTTACTGCTGATTCTGTGTGTGTGTGTTTGTAACTATGATCTATAGTCTATAGTATAATCTACTGTGGTAGAACAGAAGCACCTCTACCTCTACACGTCACTGAACATTTGCTTAGCGCACGTACGTGAGCCACGTGAGGCATGATATCTCTCAGTCAGACTCACAATGAGATATTTGTGTTCTTCTTTCTAGAATTACTCAGCACATACCTGCCTGCTGTGGAACCATGGTGTGAAATTGCTTTGATTTAAAATCGCATCGCTTTAAAGTGACGGACAGCGAAAGGACAGCGAAAGGACAGCACTCACCAGGTCTTTGGACGTCCCCAGCCTCTTGAGACCGTCCAGAGGCAGGAGGTCAGCCGAGTCCTTGTGTGTGAACTGGGTGGCCTGCTTCAGTCTCCTCTGCTGGTGCATGATGGCTTTATCCCTCAGCTCTACCTCACGTTTCTTGGACTCACTCATGGTTCCTCTTGACCCGACAGTTCTTTTTGTTCTCCAAAACCTCTGCCTCTGACTCGAGCTCTACCTCTACCTCGGGCTCCTCTCGCACAGCACTGTGGCTTACAGGAGCTTGCTTCAGCCAGCAACGGTGTGACCCTGAAGCTTAGCGAGGTTTGCAGACACTCTCATTCAGATACGAATAGAGAACTGACGCTGTTTTTCCTCACACACACACACACACACACACACACAAACCCTGATCCCTGCATTTGTGGGTTTCTAAAAGAAAAATGACATTTTGTGAATGCTCAAAAAAAAAAAATTTAAAAAATGATGAAGTAGATCCACCCTCGTTGATGCTGTGAGTTTGTGCCGCACGTTGCCTGCTGGTCAGCTGTGTATCGTAATAGGTGAGTTCGTGTTGTTCAGGCTGAGCATCAAGTCTCTCTCTTCTCTCTCTCTCTCTCTGAGAAGCTCACTGTCCTTGTAGCGCCGCAGAGCTGTGCATCCTCCTCCCTCCCTCCTTCTCTCTCTCTCTCTCAGTCTACTTCCCCCAACCTCTCCCTCGTCCTATTCTCTCTTTCATTCTCAGCAACCCCCCTCTGTCTCACACTATACGTCCCCTTTATCTCGCTCCAGCGCTATCAAAGTGACTCCTCTCTATAGGGCTCGTTCATGCTCTGAGACAATTCATGCCTCATGTTCTCTCTCTCTCTCTCACACACACAAAACCTTTGCATCAGGATGACCTTCTGTCATTCGCGAAAGGGCCGTGCGGCCTGTAGGCAAGCTGTACAGAAGAACGAACGCACAGAACCACTACAACCTGAACATCCGAGTCATTAGCGACGAAGCCGATGCAGTGGGATGTGGATGACGCCACCTTGTTATTGTTGATGGCCTGCACAAACGTCAGAGATCCATAAGAGACGTGCATCTTATTCACTCTCATATTATTCACCAACAACAATAACGGCACTCTGGCATCTCAACAAGTGCAGGTATCTTGAATAAAAGGATAAACTATCATTATCCAACAAATATAAGACCGTTAAGCTTATATCTATACATACAGTATTTACTAATTCCAAGCTTAAAATGCTCTTAATGCTCTACTGGCAAATCATTTTGCTTCTTTCTTTCTTTTTTTGCCAGCACTTAAAATAAGCAAAATTATCTTCCAAGAACAGAAACGTTCACGCTCGCCATGAGTAAAAAAAATAAACAAATCTAGAATTAAGCGTAATAATCTTATATTTGGTTGACTGCAATCTTATAATAGGAAATGCTACACAAATTCGACTATACTCAAGATATTTTCACTTGCTGTCATTTTTTTGTTCACTCGAGTGAATTGGATTCAGTATGATTCGGTCTGGTTTCAAAACATACAATGAAATTTATGAAATCTGCCTTTTTAATTTGTTAGTAGTTGATATTTTTGTATTTGTAACTATGGCTCGATTGAAGGTCGCCTCACAGCTACACTCAATACATGTTTTATGTTCCGATCGATTTTAGAATGAAGATATGGCGCCACATAGTGGCCATATAATACACTGAGTATTGTCTACAGGTACAGTATATGAAACTAATTTGCCACATAGCTACAGTAATGGCATCAGAAGTTTCATGGTTCGGGTCGTTACTTTACATTCGGCGATATTTGAAGTGACGCACCTTAACACTGGACCGGAATGATTCCGCTATAGCATCGTGCAATCGGACGAACTGGTGTCCAATCACCTGACTGATTCAGTTCTGAGTAAATACACTGAAACTCGTTTGGCCAAAACAGACAGAAAGAGCTTTGGATATAAAATGTATGTAACCAAGTACGACAGCGATTGAGATTCCAGATTTCTACAGTAATCTCGGCGTTATTTAAAGATGGTGCCCCGATTGCTGACTCACTGAATCAAGCTTTTTTGTTGTTAACAAAACATTCGAAATTCACTCAACCAAAACCCCAAAATCTTCCACATCTTCCGTTTCATCGCCAGACGTTGAACCCATCTAACCCACACGTTCTCACCCTAAACAATCAGCTCCCGCAGCACTGTAGGCCATTTTCATCTATGAAGCTGTGCAAATGAAGAACGTGAAAGAACCTGCAAGTTTGTTGCCTACAATGGCCTATAAAAAAGACTGGTGTTGTCAAGGGAGTTAACAGTGTGACCTGTTTTGTGTGTGTGTGTGTGTGTGTGTGTGTGTGTGTGTGTGTGTGTGTGTGCTTTCAGACAAAATAAAACACAATACAACCAAATAACAGTGTATACACCTACTATATCTACATGTTTTATTGACCTTTTTAAGGCATCTGTGAGAATATCTAATAACAATAATATGTTCAAGACAAGACAATATACACTATATACAGAGGTGCATCTCAAAAAATTAGAATATCGTGGGAAAAGTTAATTTTTTCCCATAATTCAATTTAAAAAGTGAAACTTTCATATATTCTAGACTCATTACACATAAAGTGAAATATTTCAAGCCTTTTTTTAATTTAATGAGATACTGAAAAAATCCAGTATCTCAAAAATATTAGAATAAAGAGTTTATAATACGGCGATGTGGACCTGAGAAGACTCTAATCAGCTAATTAACTCAAAACACCTTTTTACTCAAAACACCGTCGCTCAGTGGTCCAAAGTCCTCTTTTCAGATGAAAGTAAATGTTGCATTTCATTTGGAAATCAAGGTCCCAGAGTCTGGAGGAAGAGTGGAGAGGCACAGAGTCCAAGTTGCTTGAAGTCCAGTGTGAAGTTTCCACAGTCAGTGATGATTTGGGGTGCCATGTCATCTGCTGGTGTCGGTCCACTGTGTTTTCTCCAGTCGAGAGTCGATGCAGCGTCTACCAGGAGATTTTAGAGCACTTCATGCTTCCATCTGCTGACGAGCTTTATGGAGATGCTGATTTCCTTTTCCAGCAGGACTTGGCCCCTCCCACAGAGCCAAAACTACTAGTAACTGGTTTGCTGACCATGGTGTTACTGTGCTTGATCGGCCAGCCGACTCACCTGACCTGAATTTTGTCAAGAGGAAGATGAGAGACACCAGACCCGACGATACAGACGAGCTGAAGGCCGCTATCAAAGCAACCTGAGCTTCCATAACACCTCAGCAGTGCCACAGGCTGATCGCCTCCATGCCACGCCCCATTGATGCAGTAATTCGTGCAAAAGGAGCCCCGACCGAGTATTGAGTGCATAAATTAACATACTTTTCAGAAGGTCGACATTTCTGTATTATAAATTCTTTATTCTCATATTTTGAGATACTGGATTTTTGTAGCTGTAATCATCAAGATTAAAACAAAAAAGGCTTGAAATATTTCACTTTATGTTTAATGAATCTAGAAAATATGAAAGTTCCACTTTTTGAATTAAATTACGGAAAACAAAATTACGTTTCAAAAAAATTTCAAAATTTTTTGAGATGCACCTGTACATATTTAAATATATAATAATATATGCACAAGCCCTCCACGTGATCCTTATAAAAAAAATAATTAAAAAAAAAAAAATCACAGCTGTTTTGGTCAAGCTTTTTTTTTGCCAGATGCTCAAATTTAAGGCCTAAGTAATTTCCTGAACAGGTTATGAATACTAACACAATAATAACACTCAGTGTTCCATCACAATTATGGCCAGGTAAAACCACGGCCCTTCACATCCAGGCATCACGTGTGTATCAGTAATACAGTAATATATTTTTGGATTGCCAGGATACAGGAAGTAAGTGTATGCACTGGCATGAGTAGGTTTTGTGAAAGATTGAGAAATCTTTCTGTTCCCATAGTACAAAAACATCATCTTCTCAGAGGATGTTGGGCAGGTACAGGGAACAGAGCAGCACGTTATGGCCAAGTGCCGGGAAGCGTCGGAAGGCCTCCCAGGCGTCGCTGAACACGTTGTACTTGAGGAAGACGCGGTGCTCGAGGCTGGTGCGTGGGCCAACGTCACGGCTCATGATGTAGATGCCGTCATTATGCAGAGCACACGTCAGGTTCAGGCCTGACTTGGAGACGCTCACTCGCAGCTGCAGCCACTCACCTGTGCGCACGTTATACGACTGCACCGTCAGCGCGTCCTCGGCAGGGTTGGCCCTTGCGTGCTCGGCTCTCTCCAGCTCACGCGTGTAGCCACCCACCAGGTAGATGGTGTCCTCCACAGACAGCATCTGCTGCTTCCGGACGTGTGCCGAGCACGTATGCAGCACAGACCAGATGTCCGACGCGGGGCAGTAGCGCAACACGTTCGTGTTCCTGTCTGCCAGGGAAAGAGAGAAAACGTCAACGAAAATAAACTTTCGGTCTGAGATCATTTACGAAATAAAAGCAACGACGAGCAATCTCGTTATTCAGATATAAAACTGATCGAACCACTTCCTATATATATATATATATATATATATATATATATATATATATATGTGTGTGTGTGTGTGTGTGTGTGTGTGTGTGTGTGTGTGTGTGTGTGTGTGTGTGCGCATATAAACACCTCTGGTTGTGTAGCCGCCCATGACGTAGATCATGCCCTGGCATTCGCATGCCGAGAACTCAGTCAGAGGATCAGGCATGGAGGAAACGCAGGTCCACCAATCCTGCTCAGGACCATAGCACTCCACTGTACTTAGACCATGTCCTCCCACCGCATACAGCCTCCCACTCACTGCCACCAGCTTAAAGTTCGCCCTGAGCACAAGCACAACATCTACGGGTGAAAACAGCACTCACACAACGAAGGGTGCGATTCCCTACGCCATACGTTAATGCGATGAGTACCTTTTCTGGTTCAGAGGAGCTATGTGAGTCCATTCGTTTCTGCACGGGTTGTAACAGTGTGCTGCGGCAATCTCTTGGCTTGCCATCCTGTAGCCACCCACGATGAAAAGGTAGTTGTCAAGCACAGCTGACCCGTACCCTCTGACGTTAACCATGTCCGGAGGGAGGTTGTTGGCGAGCGGCTTCCAGCGCTGCTCTCGCTCCCCGTAACGCAGCATGGACCACGGCTCATCCTGATCGGCGAGGTCCAGGCAGGTGCCCACGAAGTCTCCGACCGCCACCAGCGTGGCCGTGCCCCTCATCCGCATCTCCCTGATCTGCTCGCGCAACTCGGCGGGCAGGGTGTGGAACTCGGGTCTGCGCAGCATGGGGTGGTAGTGGCAGCTCATGAACTTGAGGCATGCCGTGCGCAGCTCGTGTGTGCCGTAGACCTCCGAGAGGTTGAAGACCTCGGCACAATTGTCCAGGCGGATTTCAGACAGAAGAAGCTTTAGGATGGGCGTCACCTGCAGGAAAGACGCCGTCTCGATGAGGTCCTCCAGGGTTTCGTTGACCACCTGGACTTTGGAGGTGTTAATGAACTCCAGGACGAGCTCGAGCCCTGGGACACTCAGTCCTCGCAGCTGCACGGAATCTTCTCCAGCCTCCCGCATGCCAGAGCTGTACAGAGCCCGGAAGTAGTCGCTCTTCTCGATCAGCTTGCTCTTGCTCACATTATACGACCTGTTGTCCATAACAATCTCGATAAGCTGCTCAGGCGACGACATGGTTGCGTTTTTTTAATGATGTTTTGGTGTGTCCGCGTGGGATTATGTTACTGTTGTTCACATTTCCACTCAAGGCTCTGCTGCCAGAAGCACATCCAAAGCCTATATATGGAAATGTTTAGACCATCAGGGATTCAGAGCTGATGCAGCCCGAATCCGTACGTGCACGAGCCAATACTCAAGTCATTAGTTCCGTAACTAAATATAGCAACAGCAAAAACGAGCTGCTGTGCGACATGTTGATTATAAAACAGCTGCCACACATTCTATAAGCTTTATATAACTTTGCTTTTTATCCATGTAACTCCCAGCGACTCCACAACTTCGACAGAGAACATAACATAAACAATAACTACGCTGCAACACCCTCGAGCCTTCGTGTAGCGTTCAAACTACTTCCTGTTTGGTCAGCTGATCGGCCTACGTCACAATGCGTCATACACCCGAGCCGCGTTTGTCGATTTAAACTCTTTTTATTTTAAATATATATATATATATATATATTTATCACTTCTACAAATACACGCAGCAAAAACGTGGGACATACAACTTGACACGCAAGAGGCAAAAAACAAAACAAAACCGCAACGCCAATATGACGTCAGCAATTTTTGCGAATGAAATGAAGGGACGTGTAGTCTTTTATTCGTTTTTTTTTTTTAAATGTAACTCAAGGTCCGATTTAAACAGTGATCAAAATTGAGTAGGGGTTATTATTATTATTTTTTAAAAATATTTAATCTTCAATAAATTGTCGCCACATCACCTCACGACGAAGCAATACATATAAAACATCAAGATCAAAAGTCAGCAGTGGCGATGCGACTCACGGGTCCGTTCAAATATTTCTCTCGGGTGGAAACAGAAACTCAGTGATGTGTAACGCGATGAAGTCCTTATGTTTGCACAGAACTTGATTCATGGTGTGGTTTATTATTATCCGCTCTCGTTCACTTTATTTTGCGCGTAAGTCGTTTTATCTGAAGGGCTGTACTGATGCAGATCCGACACAAAAATCCCGGAATAAAAAAATTCTTGGTCTCTTGTTTCCCCCCGGGTTTATTATGTCAGCGGAAACTGGGGCTGGTTTTTTTTTTTTTTTTTTTCCCCCCAAAACTGAAAATAAACAAATCGGAGTATATCAGAGCTGAGTTGTTTTTGTGACGGAATGGAGGAGAAACCTTTAAGAGTGTAAGTTTGAGAGTATGATTTGTAAAACACTTTCATTTGTAGTTGTTTTTTTAAACCTCACATTTAACACGAGACTTTTAAAGCCGCGGCTTGTCTCACACTGATAGTGTGCACTGGAGTAAAGCCACGTGCGGTTCCTTACCTTTCCATTGGGTTTACTAGAACCTTCATTGGTTTGTTTATTTATTTATTTATTTTTTAAAGCCTTGCTTGCGGTGATGTCGAAGGCAGAATCAGTGCTTTGTTCAACCGGGTGAACACAATTCAGAAAAAGAGCGGACAATTCGATGTAAGTCTGTAAACAAGTCTGTAAACAAGTCTGTATAATAAATATATATATATATATATATACTTAACACACTGCAGGAAAACAAAGAGACGAAGACAAAAGCTTGATGTTTCTTTTACAGCTGCTGTTATGCGTTGGAGATTTCTTTGGTAAGTCTCCTGAGGCCGAGGCCGAATGGGAGGTGTACAAGTCTGGAGCTAAGAAAGGTACTCTATCCTCCTTAAATCTCATTCACCTTCACATCTCAGCAGTACACAGTCTAGGATTGGCACTGAGAGTGAATGAGGTTTTCCTTTTTTTTCTCCAGCTCCCATTCACACGTACATTCTGGGAGCTGCGAGCCAGGAGACGGTGAAATATTTCCCCAGCTCTGATGGATGTGAACTGGCTGAAAATATCATCTATTTAGGTGAGAACCTTCTTCTGTAATACAGACGGATATTTAAGCGTCTCGCGTCGGAGATTCGTTCGTTTTTTTATGTGGGTATCACTTGAACGAAAAAAGACTACCAAGATTATCAGATGAGGCAATAAAAAGAGGTAGTGTAGTGTTTTACTCTCCTACTATAGTCCTACAAACGATTCACTGGCAGGACTGTATGGATTTCAGGGAGAAGAGGTGTTTTCACGGGAGCGTCAGGCCTGCAGGTGGTGTACGTCAGTGGCAGAGAGGCTCAGCAGGAGCCGGCGCCTGCGCACTGTTTCACCCCGAAAGATCTCACGGCCCTCGTCATGCCGCTGGCGTCCAGCTCTAAGTTTAAAGGCGTCGACATACTTCTGACCTCGCAGTGGCCTCGAGGAGTCTGGCAGTACGGGAACAACCCGGCAAGTCTCTTCTGCTTAAAACATAACGTCATCATCTCCGTTCTTCTATATCTACAAACGTTTTTTTTTCTCCCTTCACACTAATTGTCTTCGTGTTTGTTTTTAGGACGTTGACACGAAGTTTTGTGGCGTCTCTTCTATCGGAAACCTGGCTGAAAAGCTGAAGCCGCGCTACCACTTTGCTGGATCGGAAGGCGCTTACTACGAGCGACTGCCATACAGGTCCGACTTTCGGACGTTATCGCGACCCTAGGTTTATTCATTTTTCTCTCTCGATCATTTCGAAGGATTTTGTTTCATATTCCGTTCATTTCTGCACAGGAACCATATGGTCCTCCAGGAGAACGCGCAGCATGTCAGTCGATTCATTGCGCTGGCAGCCGTGAACAACCCCGGGAAGAAAAAGGTAGGCGGTGTATTTTGACTCGTTGACACCGGAGTTATTCGTTCGCCCCGGTTGTGAGACGCTCAGACAGAAACGTTGCGCTCGTGCTCTCTTTCAGTACTTGTATGCGTTCAATATCGTCCCGATGAAAAGCATGGAGCCGGCGGCGTTGGTCAAACAGCCCGAGGACGTCACCGAGAATCCGTACAGGAAGGCGACGAAGGAGGGCAGAAAGGAGACGCCGCTTCCATCCGGAGAGGTGAGTGTTTCCGGCGTCGTCACGATTTCACAGACGAGACGCACGTAAAACTTTGTGCGACGTTAGTAAATCTTCACCTGAAGATTATTTTCACGCCCAGGAGACTAGATTTCTGCTGAGATGTCGCTCGGCTTTCTCACGTCTCCGTGTTGAACCTGTGTGTCGAGCAGGAGGAACCGGCTTCTCAGTTCTTCTTCGATCTGGGCCAGAAGAAGCCGCCGCATCATCGGCACCAGCAGCATCAGGGCGCAGAGAGGAAGAGGAAGTTGAAGGGAGACGGAGACAGATCCGTTCAGCACAAACTCCCTCGCAAACCCCGTGAGTCGTATCCGCTCATCGCTCGCAGGCCTGTTAGACCCAAAGCATGTTTTCTCCTGAAATAAATAAGCTGATGGAATTACTTAACGTTAATCTTGCTATCTTGAGATGTCTTGAGAGCTTTCATGACGTAGCTTCCACTGATAAACAAATAAAACGAGTTAAAAATGTTTTTTTTCCAGTTAGTTTCTTCTCACAATCTGCTTCATGTTTCTCTGCTCCATCTTGCTGACCTCAGCTCAGCCTACCGGACCGTGCTGGTTCTGTTTAGCCAGTCCTGAGGTGGAGAAGCACCTGGTCATCAGCATCGGGACGCACGTGAGTTCCACATACACTCCTGACTGCTTCAGGTGTTCTTCACAGTTCCAACACACACACACACACACTGTACTAAGCTCAAGCTGTAGTAAGCTCATGAACTGATCATAAGCGCTATAGTGTGTTTCCTCCTCAGTGTTACATGGCGCTGGCTAAAGGCTGCCTCACCCCGGACCACGTGCTCCTCCTGCCCATCGGGCATTACCAGTCGGTGGTGGAGCTGCCGTCTGAGGCGGTGGACGAGCTGCAGAAATACAAAAGCGCCGTCAGGAAACTGTACAAGAGCCGCGGCCGACGCTGCGTCCTGTTCGAGAGGAATTACCGCAGCCAGCATCTTCAGCTCCAGGTGCGGTGACCTTCCCTCTGCTCTTCCTCGACACCGAACGCCGGTGTTCGTGTCTGTGTTTGTGTGTCGTCCGTGGCAGCTGCCCGAACGGACGGACCCGTAGAGACCCGGGGTCGGTCCAGCAGCACCACGTAAATGAAAAACGGTTGAGCCCGTGATAAGGCGGCAGGGTGGAGATCCGAGAGCCTCCGGTTCTCCGCCGGTTCTCAGGCTCACTCACATCTCTGTCATCAGTTTAAGTCTGAGCAGACGAACGCTGTCTGTCCTGAAGAACACGCAGTCTGAGGGATTTATTCCCAATGATGACCTGAACATATTATATAAAGCATCTGTTATTCCTTCTGGAGCTCCAGTGTTCGTACTTGTGTTAATCTCGACTACGGCCTTTTTTTTGTTTTTCTTCTTTCTGTTAAACACACTGCCAGTTAAAGGTTTTATTCCAGGTTACGTACAATTGAATAACGTGAATCTTTGGATATGTTGACGTATTTATTTGGAAAAACCAAAGAAAACGCCTCCTCAACTGGGAATTCCTACTCGTAATAAACTCGGGACGGGCCGCCTGGAATCGCACGGTCTAAAACCAGCTTTATTTCGAGGTTCTAGTACCAGAGTATTTAACTTGAGTGTTTAACTGGATGTTGAAGTCCTGTGACTGGCGGTGTAGTGTGTTCAGTATTCGAGATGCTTCTGTCAGCTTCTCAGACTCCAGGTGTGTATCAGAACAGAGAAGCTCATTTTTTTTTTCCCTTGGTAAGTTTGTTCTTTAAAAAGGTGAGTTGCCTTGTTTTAACATTCCTTCAGTTTATGGTACTCGGGATTAAGTCAGCATCCAGTCTTTAGCAACATACGATCAGATGCGACGATCCAAAGTGTTGGTGTAACACGTGGAAATGTCGTGTGTGTGTGTGTGTGTTCTGGTGGCAGGTGGTGCCTGTTCCCATGGAGACATGCACAACCGAGGACATAAAAGAGGCGTTTACGGTGCAGGCTCAGGAGCAGCAGATGGAGCTGATGGAGATCCCAGAACACACCGACCTCAAACAGGTACCGCGGACCACGCAGACCACCGGCGCCGTGCCATTTATAAACGTGACGCCGCTTCCTTTTTAACGCCTTTTATCCACACAACCAGACCCGAGTCACCAGACAGTAGATGTGCGTCACGTTGCCGATTCTCTGAAATCTGTTCTTACCGGTTTGTCTCACTCTTGTCTCTTTCTTTCCATCTTTCGGTGCAAGATCGCTCCACCGGGAACGCCGTATTTCTACGTGGAGTTGGATATGGGAGAGAAACTGTTTTACCGCATTAAGAAGAACTTCCCTTTACAGTTTGGCAGGTGGATAATAGTGTTCAATTTGAAGTGTATATGTGTTGTAATTGTACCTTGCACAGTTATGAATGTGTGTGTGTGTGTGTGTGTGTGTACAGGGAGGTCCTGGCGAGTGAGGCGGTCTTGAACATACCAACACGCTCCGACTGGAGAGAGTGTAAAAGCAGCAGAGAGGAAGAAGAAGCTCTGACCAAACAGTTTCGCACCGACTTCCAGCCCTACGACTTCACCATGGACGACTGAGGAACGGGATTTATTTTATTTTATTTTTTTAAATCACACACACAGAAGATATAACTCGGTCTCGCGTCTCTTTTACTGTACGGCCTTTTTTTTTATTTATTTTAAATAAGTTTTTAAACGGATAATAACAACTCTTTGTTTTTACGACTTTGTCTCTGACTGTCAAAGACTAAAGCTTTCCAAGGACACGTCGTCTTTTTGTGTCTTCTTTTGTTGTTGTTGTTAATTTAAGTTGTACGGTCAAGAATCTTTTTATCCAACAGTCGCTCATCAAAATAGTTTTTGAGCTCTCAGTTTATTCGTGTGTCAGTGTGTGCGCTTATGGCTGTCGTTTGCTGTACTGATAAATCATTATTCTGTTCTGTTCTAATATTTTTTTATTTTCCATTCTGAGTTTCTTCTTCTTCATGAAGCCTAATTTGCAACTTGATATGCAAATGATCATGACGAGTCAACGAATATGCAAATTAGCGACGTCATCTAGCGACACATCACACTCATATGTGCTTATTGAACATGCTGTTCCCTCTTTATTCCCCCCTTTCCCTGTTATAATAAGCTCCACTCTTCTGGGAAGGCTTTCCACTAGATTTTGGGGCGTGGCTGTGGAACACCTGCTCTCTGTACATACTCATGATTAGCTCCAGTGCTGACTGGTGCTCTTCCACAGACAGAAGACGACACACACACACACACCTTTGTTCTCCTGCTGAAGTTCCCGTATTTGCCGGTTCTCCTGCTGGATTCCCATCACCAGAGTAGATCGTGGACGATGCCTCGCCACCTGGTTAAGGGCCTCGATCTCCTCCTGATACTAAAGGGCGTACAGCGAGGTTAACAAATCAAGCAAATATAAACATAAGAGAACGATCAGATGTAATCATAACAAGGAAAGTGACCGGTGCATTGAGAGGTGAGATAAACAAGAAGAGACAGAGGAAGTGCTTAGTTATTAAGATGAGACTGAAAGTACTGTGAGGGAAAAACAGGAGAGGCTGGTGAGAGAGCGACGGTTTATTGCTGTTATAACCTAAGTGAAAACAGGAAGTAACATTATAAACAGTTCAAATTTTTTTCCTATAACACCACATCCAGAAGTGCTTTGTTTCTTACACGTTTATGACGTCTATGCTCAAAACTCATTCATTATTAAGTGGATATCTTTACTTGCCTACTGTAGACTTAAAGCTGAAACTCTAATGAAAATAAATGACCCTGATGCTGGTACTGAAGATCCATTCAGCACACTCAGTACAGTCTGACTCTACAGTAAACAGTTGTGGATGAGAAACGAGTCTGGCTTCTTCATGAAGGATCTCAATCTACACCGTACGGCCACATGACCATCACACCTGTATGTGCTTGTTGAACATCTGGTTCCAGAGTTAGTCCCTCTTTGCTGTTATAATAACCTCCACTCTTCTGGGAAGACTTTCCACTAGATTTAGTTCTTCCACTCCCAAACCTTTTTTGGTCAAACATCCCCAGAGGGACATTATGAATTTTCAGCGACCCCACGCCTTGACCACCCTACTTTTGTTTTTTAATTCCAGATTTATAATTTATGACTACTGTAACATTTAAACATTTTATGATGTCAATAACATACGTATGTGTAACATAAGTGACTAAAAACCAAAGGAATATTGCGTACACTGATTTGCCAGTCTAATGGGAAGTGTTGTGTTGTTATAGGAAAGTAATCCACACCGGAGTGGTGTGATTCGGCCTGACGTGAAGCAGAGGAGTCCGGTTTATACTTGCTGTGTGTGTGTGTGTGTGTGTGTGTGTGTGTGTGTGTGTGTGTGCGTACAGAAGCAGTGGTAATGCACCTGGTATTATTACACACACACTCACTGCGCATCTTTTGATCATCCGGAAGATTTCAAAGTGACACAAGTCGAACTGTAATATTGAGTGATTTCATCCACAGTGACACTGACGAACACAGCTGTCGTCGTGATTGCTGTCATGATCCGCGCCTCAAATCGAAAAATGTATTAATTTAAACGTGGCTTGTCTGAATGTGACTCCCAGTAACACTTCCAAATACTAACTTCAATATTTATAATATTAATTTGTAAAATAATTGAATGAGACAAATGAGGAGACTATGAGATTCTCTCGTGAACCCCATATGGGGCCACAACCTCTAGTCTGGGGAATCCGTTTGCAGTTATAACAACCTCCACTCTTCTGGGAAGGCTTTCCACTAGATTTAGGGGCGTGGCTGTGTGGATTTGTGTTCGTTCAGCTACAAGAGCGTTAGTGAGGTCATGTACTGGTGTTAAGTGAGGAGGCTCCAGTTCCAGTTCATGCACAAAGGTGTTCAGTGGGGTTGAGGTCAGGACACTCTGGTTCTTCCACTCCAACCTTAACGCACCATGTCTTCATGGAGCTCGTTTAGTGCACAGGGGTGTTGTTCCTTCATCCAGTGAAGGGAAACTGTAATGCAAAGACATTTTATACAATTCCATGTTAATAACTTTGTGGCAACAGTTTGGGGAAGCAGCACATATGGGTGTGATGGTCAGGTGTCCACAAACCTTCGGCCATTTTAAAGGACTTTTAGTATGGCGCCTGTACTTCCTGGAGTGGGCGTGGTCAGCATAAGCGTCACAGGTCACGTTAAAAGTCACGGGGAAGAGCTCTTCCATAACGATGTTTACTGAATACTGAACACTAATAAAAAGACACGAGCGGCGTTTAAACGCTATTAAAGACTTTATCGGCATTTATGAAGACCTGTTATCATGGATGAAGATGGATTACCGATTGTGGGTTCAGGTGTAGATCTTACGAAGGTCAGTGAAGGTTCTGGTTGTTCGTTTTGCAGCTGCTTCTGTAATGTTTATGCTGAATGTTTATATAAACTCGGTTTATTCTCACCAGGTTCCGGCGATTCAGCAGAAAAGAATCGTCGCTTTTCTCAACCAGTTCATCGTCCACACGGTCCGCTTCCTCAACCGCTTTTCCACCGTGTGTGAGGAGGTAGCTAACGCTAATGCTAACGTTAATGCTAATGCTAGAGCAAATGTACTTAGTTTTCCCTGTTTTGGAATGTTGTTAGAATGTTGTTAGGGTGTTCTTAAGATGTTAGAATGTTGTCAGGATGTTGTTAGGGTGTTAGGATGTCAGAATGTTGTTAGAGTGTTGTTAGGATGTTGTTAGGATGGTAGAATGCTGTTATTAGGATGTTAGGATGTTGTTGGGATGTTGTTAGAATACTGTTAGGATGTTAGGATGTTAGAATGTGGTTATAATGTTAGAATGCTGTTAGAATGTTTGTTAGAATGCTGTTAGGATGTTGTTAGCATGTTGTTAGATGTTAGAATGTTAGAATGCTGGTAGGATGTTTGTTAGGATGTTGTTAGCATGTTGTTAGATGTTAGAATGTTAGAATGCTGGTAGGATGTTGTGAGGATGTTGTTAGGGTGTTAGAATGCGGTTATAATGTTATTAGGATGTTAGAATGTTAGGGTGTTAGGATGTTGTCAGGATGTTAGAATGTTGTTAGGGTGTTAGGATGTTAGAATGTTGTTAGGGTGTTAGGATGTTGTTGGGATGTTAGAATGTTGTTAGAATGCTGTTAGGATGTTAGGATGTTAGGATGTGGTTAGAATGCTGTTAGAATGCTGTTAGAATGCTGTTAGGATGTTGTTAGGATGTTGTTAGGATGTTAGAATGTGGTTAGAATGCTGTTAGGATGTTAGAATGCTGTTAGGATGTTGTTAGAATGCTGTTAGAATGTGGTTAGGATGTGGTTAGGATGTGGTTAGGATGTTGTTAGGGTGTTGTTAGGATGTTGTTAGGGTGTTGTTAGGATGTTGTTAGGATGTCAGAATGTTGTTAGGATGTTAGAATGTGGTTATAATGTTATTAGGATGTTAGACTGTTGTTAGGATGTTAGACTGTTGTTAGGATGTTAGACTGTTGTTAGGATGTTAGACTGTTGTTAGAATGCTGTTAGGATGTTAGGATGTTGTTAGGATGTGGTTAGAATGCTGTTAGGATGTTAGAATGCTGTTAGGATGTTGTTAGAATGCTGTTAGGATGTTGTTAGAATGCTGTTAGGATGTTGTTAGAATGCTGTTAGGATGCTGTTAGGATGTTGTTAGGATGTTGTTAGGATGTTAGAATGTGGTTAGAATGCTGTTAGGATGTTAGAATGCTGTTAGAATGCTGTTAGGATGTTGTTAGAATGCTGTTATGATGTGGTTAGGATGCTGTTAGAATGCTGTTAGGATGTGGTTAGGATGTTATAATGTGGTTAGGATGTTGTTAGGATGTTGTTAGGATGTTATAATGTGGTTAGGATGTGGTTAGGATATTGTTAGGATGTTGTTAGGGTGTTGTTAGGATGTCAGAATGTTGTTAGGATGTTAGAATGTGGTTATAATGTTGTTAGGATGTTGCTAGAATGTTATTAGGATGTTGATAGAATGTTGTTATGATGTTGATAGAATCTTGAAAAAACCTTACAATAGCCTGCTTGCCTAAGTATGCACACCCTTGTATAATGACGCATGTGTCTGTGCTCAGAGTTAACCCATCACACATCTGGTAAATATTAAAAAGTAAATGGATTGTCGATGAGTAAACAAGGCTAATACAGTACACCTGACATAATAAAGAAAATTATATCTTCTAATGTCCAAAATATTTGAATTTCAGGTCTAAAATAAAATATGTAATGCTAAAGAGACATTTTAGAAAATATTATTTCTGAACATGCAAAATTAATACAGTTTAGGACCGTTGCATGAGGCAAAAAACAAACTAAAAAACACCCTGATTTTTCAAATCTAAGGCAATCAGTGGAGTCTGGGAGAAAAAAGTATTTTACTTTACTTTTTACAATTTTTTATTTATTTATTATTTTATGTTGAAAGTCAATAAAGATTGAGAACGACAAATTCTCTAGAGAGCTAAAGAATTTTGCGTTAGCTTACAGAAATGAGCTCAAGTGATTTGGAGCTGATTTACATCTTATAAGTTATAAAAATATAAACAGAAGATCATTAAAACTGACCATCTATTAGTGCGGACACTATACATGAAAGGGTTAATAACTGATCATTTGCCCCCTTTTTTCGCATTTTAAAGCAGATTCAAACTGTAATCTATATATGAAGTGCAGTGAGAGTAGGACACGTTAAGAAGTGGATTGTTGATTAATTTTACATAGCCATGTTTAGTTCAGTGTTTAGTTTAGTAGATTACTTTGTGTTTTAACAATGTCTCGCTTTTTACAGACTGTGACTGCATGCACAATAACCATTTTTCTTTGTACAATTTTTACTGTAGAAACTCGCAACGATATCGTTACGGATCCAACGAATCGAAACGACACTCAGCATCTTGGAAACAAAGGTGAAGTTTCTACTTGATTAGATTTTTTTCCCCCCTGAACTTATTCAAATAATAATGAGAATCTGTACAAAATGTTCATTGATGCATACGATGTTCAGGATGATAAGTAGTTCATAATGTTCATAATCAGTAGGCACTCACTCACTTGGCCAGTCATATTACATTTACATCGCAGAGTTATTTATCGGGGCGACCCGAGTGCCTTACAGATCACAACCGGTAAACTCAACACCGTTCAGAGTGACCTTCTGTTCACAAACCACCCATTTTTAACCAGCAATCTCTCTTGGTCCTTACTCTGAAGCTGTCCTCAATCCCTGGCCTGGAGGACGTCACAGTGGACGGAGTGGATCAGAGGCCTTCTGCAGAGACCAACGGACCAGCAGTGGGATCCAGTACTCCTGCTGTGTCAACTGCTCCTTCTCCTCCTTCTGAGGTAGATCAGACTCAGCCCCAACATCATCACACACACACACACATATATAAGGAAATAGCAAATTTGTATTGAAAATGTGCTCATATATATATATATATATATTTTCCCTCCCCGGTGTCATGTGACTCGTTAGTGTTACAAGGTCTCAGGTGTGAATGGGGAGCAGGTGTGTTAAGTTTGGTGTTATCGTTCTCACACTCTCTCATACTGGTCACTGGAAGTTCAACATGGTACCTCATGGCAAAGAACTCTCTGAGGATCTGAAAAAAAAGAATTGTTGCTCTACATAAAGATGGCCTAGGCTGTAAGAAGATTGCCAACACCCTGAAACTGAGCTGCAGCACGGTGGCCAAGACCATACAGCGGTTTAACAGGACAGGTTCCACTCAGAACAGGCCTCGCCATGGTCCACCAAAGAAGTTGAGTGCACGTGCTCAGCATCATATCCAGAGGTTGGCTTTGCAGAATAGACGTATGAGTGCTGCCAGCATTGCTGCAGAGGTTGAAGGGGTGGGGGGTCAGCCTGTCAGTGCTCAGACCATACGCCGCACACTGCATCAAATTGGTCTGCATGGCTGTCGTCCCAGAAGGAAGCCTCTTCTAAAGATGATGCACAAAAAAGCCCACAAACAGTTTGCTGAAGACAAGCAGACTAAGGACATGGATTACTGGAACCATGTCCTGTGGTCTGATGAGACCAAGATAAACTTATTTGGTTCAGATGGTGTCAAGCGTGTGTGGTGGCAACCAGGTGAGGAGTACAAAGACAAGTGTGTCTTGCCTACAGTCAAGCATGGTGGTGGGGGTGTCATGGTCTGGGGCTGCATGAGTGCTGCCGGCACTGGGGAGCTACAGTTCATTGAGGGAACCATGAATGCCAACATGTACTGTGACATACTGAAGCAGAGCATGATCCCCTCCCTTCCAACTCCAACATGATAACGACCCAAACACACCTCCAAGATGACCACTGCCTTGCTAAAGAAGCTGAGGGTAAAGGTGATGGACTGGCCAAGCATGTCTCCAGACCTTAACCCTATTGAGCATCTGTGGGGCATCCTCAAACGGAAGGTGGAGTAGCGCAAGGTCTCTAACATCCACCAGCTCTGTGATGTCATCATGGAGGAGTGGAAGAGGACTCCAGTGGCAACCTGTGAAGCTCTGGTGAACTCCATGCCCAACAGGGTTAAGGCAGTGCTGGAAAATAATGGTGGCCACACAAAATATTGACACTTTGGGCCCAATTTGGACATTTTCACTTAGGGGTGTACTCACTTTTGTTGCCAGCGGTTTAGACATTAATGGCTGTGTGTTGAGTTATTTTGAGGGGACAGAAATTTACACTGTTATACAAGCTGTACACTCACTACTTTACATTGTAGCAAAGTGTCATTTCTTCAGTGTTGTCCCATGAAAAGTTATAATAAAATATTTACAAAAATGTGAGGGGTGTACTCACTTTTGTGAGATACTGTGTATGTGTGTGTGTGTATATATATATATATATATATCTGTGTGATTTAAGGAAACTTTGAATATTGATTTAGATTTGTATGTTTTATATTGTTTGCAGATTCCTGGACAAAGGCAGGAAGGCTCTCAGGGGCATAAGGGAGAACCGGTGGCGGACAACGTGATGACCGTAGCCAAGGACCCACGATACGCCAGATACCTCAAAATGGTGCAAGTGGTACGTCTTCGTTCTTTCCCTGCTAGACATTTACAGCAACGACTGTTTCATTAGTTACACGCAGTTACACTTATGTTGTGTTAATATAATATGATATAATAATATAAAAAATAACACGGGCAGCTACCTGAGGCTAACTGTCTCGCTTTCATTTAAAGGGTGTTCCGGTCATGGCGATAAAAAACAAAATGATCCTTGAGGGTTTAGACCCCAGTCTCTTAGAGTAAGTATTTTTGTTTGTCTTATTACTTGTTTTATGCAATTATTCTTTTATAAGCAGTAATGAACAGTCTAAGCATGCTAATGAGGTAACATATAAAAAAGGAAGGACCTGGGGTCTCATTTATCAAATGAACAAATTGTAAATTTGTGCCAGCACACATAAGGAAATTGGTATTCATCACAAATTGGTACACACAGCTGTAAACAACGGACGCTGATTAATCCAAACATTCTAATGGCTCTGCTTGTGTACGGCCACGCTCATTTGCATAAAGAAACGCCCCTAAATCACCATATATGGCAAACATCTGCCTTTTTAAAAATCCCGGTAGCCTGTTTGAGGTGCTGTTTGTTAGAGATGATGTGGAACGTGTTAAAAACGTCTAAGAAGATGAACTTCACAGACAAAAAAAAACCAAAAAGGTTTATTTGGCACTTTCACGAGAAGCGTATTTGGAAGTGTAATGTGTTGCAGCGTGATTGATATGCACCATGGAAGGAAGATGTGCCTTTTATATGACTTTACATTCGACTTCTCTTAGCAAATCAGGACAGTTGTGCCTTCACATTACCCAGAAGACACTTCTATCCTGAGATGTAACATGTCTTTGTCACTCACAGTTCTCCAGACGCCCCGGTACCAGACTGTAGCAAGAAGGCCGAAGAACACAATGACGACAGCTCAGACAGCGAATCGTCTTTCAGTGACTGAGTGATTAGTCCCGCCCTCTGACCTGATACTGAACCGGCCTGCTGAGAGCTCGACTCTGTACAGGGTAAATGTATGTAGTGTACACGTCCACGCTGTGGACGCTCACACGGACTACGCTTGTGCCATAGGAGTGGCTTAGATGTGCCTTAGACGTGGCTGTGGGCAACCTACACGTCTCTCTTTACGTAGTGGTAAAGGTTCGGATACATTTAGACATGGACAAGAAGAGGACAAGAACTGGACTTATTTCTTAAAAATGTTTATTAAAAAATATATATATATATTCATGTGGTTTTTCTCATTTAATGTCAGTGGTTGACTTTTTAGTAAGTATGAATGATGGACCAGGATTTCCAACAAACAGTGTGTAGTGATTTGACAAAGCTAAAGTGAGGAATGTATGATACACGTAGTCTTTTGTTTGTGTTGTGAAGCTTTTATATATATATATATATATATATATATATATATATATATATATATATATATATATATATATATATATATATATATATATATATATATATATATTTTACAATCATGTTGTTATGAAAGCAGAGTGATCACGAGCTCATATAATCATTAACAAGTAAGGACAACATCACATGCCTTTATTTCCCAATACAGGAGTCATACACATTGTGTAATTGCATCCTTTTATTGCTGGATCACTTTTAATAGTGGGTTAGCATTACAGCAACATGGATTAAAGTGCAAAAGCTATAATCGTATCATTATAGATCATTGTTTGGAACGTACTAAATTCCTTCTTCAGGTCTGTGTGATTAAATAACATATAAACAGTATAAAAATAAAATTCACTTATAAAACTCATTAGATAGTTTGATTTTTTTTCTTTTTCTCTTTCTTGTGTAAAAGGACAACACATGTAATCAGACATGTCTCACAGTGACAGTTATAACGCTGGACTCATGTAAACTCCAATAACTGGACGTTCACTTTCAAAGTGAACTGCTGTAAAGGACAATAAAAGAAAAGAAGAAGAAAAACAGAGTGTTTAATTTTTACTGCTGTGAAGATGAGTATAAAAATGTATATAACTGATATTGTTTCCATGAACAAACCTTGAACTCGTGTATGTATGTGAAGAAGAAGAAGACGAACGTGAAGGCAGCTATCCACTCGCTCGCAGCGCTCACAACATGGAATGTGTAGTCCTAGAAATGAAATCAAAGACAAACAATAGTCGTTCTTGTTTTGGCGAGTCACAGGAACGTGCATGTTTGATTTGCTGCTGTGTTTCTCTGTAATCTGTAAATGGACCATCTGTACATATAAGAGTGCTAAATATCCTGAGATGTGATGAAGCGATTATAGTGATTACAGCACACCTTGTCTTCTGGCGTCCAGTGCAATTTGGCCGTCTCCAGAAACGACGCACAAATAATAGCTGTGAGAAATGTTAAGGAAAACCGGCTGCCCTCGTTCCCGTTGAAGCCGATCAGAAGTAATGTGATATTGTACAAACATAAAGGATACTTGGAATTACCGCCAAGATCGCCACCAAGGAAAAGACAGCACGAATATGACACACGCGCTTTGAAGATCCATAAGGATGAGCCTTGTATGAGATTATGGTCTGCATTATGATGTAAACCGCTCCCCAAATGAAGAACATTAAGGCTCCAAAATCATGGACAGCTCTCTGCTCTGTCTCCTAAAACAGTCCGAATACACGTTCATTGTTTGCATGCACTGTAAAACCGAACGGCACCATTTAATGAAGGCGAACACAAAGAGTAAACACAAATTAGACCCTATATTTTGAGCAAATGTGAGCGTGTGTCTAAGTCGACTTTTACAGACAATACAGAACATGAAATAGTTATGGGATTTAATTGTTTGTGTTCATGATTATTCGATCCTGCCGCTAGCGCAAGAACTGCTGAGATAGCACTTACAGTGGATATTATAAAAAAGTCTACACACCCCTGTTAAAACGGAAGGTTTTTGTTGGTTTTTTTGAAGAAAAAACAATAACATTTAAGATGTCAGAACTTTTTCCACCCCTGGTGTGAAATTACAACGTATATAAATGAAGTGAAAAACAATCAGAAACCTTTTTGGGAAAAATTAATCAGTAATCAGGTTACATAAGTGTGCACGCCCGTTTATAATTGGAGATGATATTTCACCATCAACAAATGGAGAAAATGGCTCACCATAGGGCAAGGACAGGACAAAAACTTACCAGGGAGGCTGCCAAGAGACCTACGGAAACATTAAAGGGGCTGCAGGAATATCTGATGAATATCTACTGATTAATCTCTGCATGTGACGACAATCTCTCGCTTTCTTCACACGTCTGGGGTATGGGGTAGGGCGGCTTCATAAATTTTTTTTTTTAAATAAAAAAAAAACCAAAACATCCAAGCCGAAGGAAATCACCTCAAACCATGTGGCAAATGTGTTATGGTCTGATGAGACAATTCCAAAAGATATGTTTGGTGCAACAAAAAAAAGGGAACATCAATCAAAGAACACCATCCCCACGTGAAGCATGGTGGTGGCAGCATCAAGAAAGAGCAAGAAAGAGTAGGAAAACATTGCCAAGTCAAGATGTGCCACTGAGTGGTGTAATAAAATCAAAAGGTGCCTCGAGAAGGTATTAGTTTAGGGGTGTGTACACTTATGTAACTAATTTAAAAAAAAAAAAAAAAAAAAAAATTATCTTTGTTTTTTCCCTAAAGAAAAGTTTCTGATTGTTTTTCTCTTTATACTTTGCAATACTTTTCACATTGAAAGTGGGAAAAGATCTGACATGATTTGTCTTCTTGTCATTCTTTTCACAAAAACCTGCCATTTTAACAGGGGGGGTGTAGACTTTATTTATCCACTGTATTATTATTATTATTATTATTATTATTATAAAATCACACCTAAGACATGGGTGTAAGTGAACAAACCTGAAATGTGGCCACAAAGCACATTCCTATACAAGAGAGTGTTGCGATGACGAAAGCAGCCAGGTTCAGATGAGGAGACACGCCACCTGTTTTCTCAATCAGCTTCTGCACAAACTTATATCTGGCAAACATGGTGGTAAACCCTAGAACAGACGCAGTGCATATTTGTGAGAACAACAGGTAAAATGTGCCGCACGGTGCACGTGCAGGCCAAAGACCTAATGAGATCTCGTACGGTTGTGAAACGCTGGAAAATCCTGCATAACTCCGTTTGTGTTTCATTTCTCTAGCTGCAGTTTGGGCTTTGGGTTTTTTTTTTGGTCAGGACTCGAGTTTTTCCTAACATTGAGGAGAAATGCTTTCATTTTTTACAGAAAGAGAAATGAAACTGCTGCACTGAAGCAGATTCATGAAAGGTTCCACTGTTACTCAATAACAGTCTTTCGGGGAGACTCGCCACAGAAATCAAAATATATAAGATAAGTGTAATATACACAGTATGCAGTGTATTTGTTTAGATTCGTTCATTCGTTTCCCTTCTGCTTCTCCTCATGGCTATTATGCAAGATGTTTGCACATGACCTGGTCAAGTTAGATTTATGTGTAATTTTCACACCAGATTTTGATCAAAGACTGCAGGGTCTGCAATAAGACTTTAACCCTGCCATATTATCTGATGTGTTTTTTAATATATTTAATGGTGCAACCGCGATATATATGACATCTCGTCTTGATCGTGTAGCCTGTACACCAGCATGAGAGGATCGATCATCCTACAGCTTGAATGAACCATCTTGGGAAAGTACCTTGTTTGTTTTTGAAGAAATCACATGCGTGAAGGAGGTGTTCATCGGTGCATGGCATAATGGTGTAATACTCATTCTGAAGTGTGTGTGGGAGGAAAAGAAAAGAAAAGAAAAAAAAAACAAACAAGAAAAATTCCCACCTGCAAAAGCTGAAATCGTTGCCATGAGACTAAATATGCAGCTCTCCGGAGGGGTCGCTCCGGTATCACTAAAAAACAACAATGTATTCATCATCATTATTTTTTTAATTATCGTTCATTCGTTCATTTATCATTTATCCTGGTCAGAATTCCTATTCCAGGAATAATGCACAATGAGGCGGGAATTATAATCCAGGAAATAAATAACTGCAGCGCACTTCAGTGGACGGAATAAAAATAAGCGAAGGGCACGTTTCCGGAGAAACGGTGTTTCTGAGAAATCTTGTGGTTTTCAGCTTTTTACAGATTTAGAAGCGTTTTGCTCACGCAGCTGACGAAAGAATTCATACTCTATATGGCCAAAAGTTTGCGGACACCTGATCATTGCACCCATGTACAGTGCTGTGCAAAGGTTTTAGACACATGCAAAGAAATGCTGTAGAGCAAAGATGCCTTCAAAATAATGAAATTAAATGTTTCTAAAAAAACAATACCGTAAAGAGCAGTAAACAGTAGTAAATGAAACAAAGCCAATATCTGGCGTGACGAAAAAAATATATAGTCTCCGGTACAATGTGTGCAGTTTTATAAGGAAATGAGCTGGTGAGTTTTATTGAGCATCTTGCAGAACCAGACACAGTTCTTCTGGACACTTTGACTTTCGCACTCGCTTCTTATTTCTGCAGCGAAACCCAGCAGCCTTCATTGTGTTTACTGTCTGAAAAGCGTCTCTTACGTAATACGCTGCTTTCTTTAATGATGTACAAACATTTTTCTGTAATATTTCATTCTGTGCTAGAAAACTAATGTCTGGGAATCTAAAATGATCTAAAAAATCGATAACAAAGTTAAGATATTATGTACTAAAAAAAACAAATAGGGTGCCTAAAACTTTCGCACAGCCTTCCCCAAACTGTTTCCACAAAGTTAGAAGCACACAAACTGTACAGGATGTCTTTGTACGCTGTTCAAGCATGATAATGCCCCTGTGCATGACAGAGCGAAATCCGTGAAGACACGGTGTGTTAATGTAACACGTCAGAGCCCCGACCTCAACCTCACTAATGCTCTTGTAGCTGAATGAACACAAATCCACACAGCAACACTACAAAATCTAGTGGAAAGCCTTCCCAGAAGAGAGAGTGGAGCTTATTATAACAGTGATAACATCTCAGATACTCCTGAGATGCCAGTGATCCCGACCCCTTCTGCTCTCCGGACCTGCCCCGATCCATCCTGATGCCCTACTTCTGGTTGGAGATCTCATCAGTTGGAAGTCACATGCTGCTGCTGAGGATGGCCCCACACGGTGCAGCCTAAAGATCATTGAGATTACTGAGGATGGTACCGCTTAAAAACCATAAAGATGGCTTTGGACCTCAATTCATATGAACAGTTATGCTATGATGGCTTTAGGACTGCAATTGTCACAATCAGTTTTCCATCAGTGAACAGTGGAGAAGTTCAACAAAACAGACTTCATGTGAACACTGTAATGAATTTTCCTGGTTACACGACTGCACTATTTGACCATGTAGTATTAGTACAATTATAGAAGGGATTTATTTATGTATTTATAATCGCAATATCCGGTGTTACTCAGATGAGGATGTGCTCCCTTTTGAGTCCGGTTCCTCCCAAGGTTTCTTGATTCATATCATCTCAGGGAGTTTTTCCTCACCACCGTCGCCTCTGGCTGCTCATTGGCGATAAATTCATACATTTAAAATCTATATATATCCTGAATTGATATATTTCTATAAAGCTGCTTCTGGACCAAGTCCATTGTTGACAGCGCTATACAAATAAATCTGGAATAGGATGTTTAGGTGTAAACACACTACAGCTTCTGGTGATATAGTGTATATTTTAGCGTATATTATATTTATCGGTGTTCTGTATGAAAGGTGTTCTGTAATTAATACAGGAATAGAGTCGTTAAGAGTTTAGAAAAGCTCCTAAAGGACTTGTAAAGTGCACAAGGTTTGCAGGTTTGTTTGGTAAATCAGTATTGATATGTGAGCTGGTGTGTGACTTGGTGTCTGACTGAGATCTCTGTGGTTTTCACTGCTATTCAGGGGAAAACGAAACTAAAGTAACTCGGGGCTGCTGTTCCACACAATAATAAACTCACTGTGATGGTCGACAAGAAACCAAAAACCAAACAGAACAGTATACTCCTGTATGATAGTACAGTAATATAACACTGTTCTGCTCACTTCATTTGAAGCATTAGGAAAGTCGAAGTGATAAATTAGTGATATTAGAGGTGAAAGAACTGCAGAAAGAGAGACAGAGGAAATGCCCCTGCTCGGAATAAAAGCTTACCTGATGTAAGGGAAGATCACATCGACGTCCTGCCGGAAAACAGCGATCAGATAGTTCACTACGAAAGTGCTCGAGGACCAAATGACCAAAAATGTTGGCAGGATGCACACCCCTTCTAGAAACCACACCATTGTGTTTTACAGATACGTACATCACCATCAAATGTACACTAATAGAATAAAATATATATATATATATATATATATATATAAATAAATATCAGTCTGGAGTCAGATATGAAGATGTTTATGGAGATGTGCTCTGCTCCAGCTTACATCCATATCACTAATCACAAACTGAACAACGTGGAAAGAAGAAGAAGAAGAAAAAAAAAACTTCTCGTGAGTCACGTGACCGAGCGGATCTGGGACTTCAGCTCAGCCCCTCTCTTCCTCACTGTGATCATCACTACAGTACTACTACACACTCACATCAGTGAGTCGACTCTTTCCCGACACTGCATCGTTTCATTTGGTTCATCCCTCGGAGGCATTCATAAACACTTCCCTCTATTGTAAAACTCATTCATTGTCTTAGGAACATAGTTGTTCTTTTGTTTTGTTTTGTTTTTTTTGTTTGTTTTTTTAACCTTTCGATTTATTCTCGCATTTAAACGAGTCACTGGTGCGAATCAATTAAAAAAGTGATCCGAACAGAACGAGTCATTAAAACAATTCTCTCTCTCTCTCTCTCTCTCTCTCTCTCTCTCTCCATATATCTATCTAGATCTGTCAGGTGTTAAACGACATAAAACATAGAATCTTTTGTATCAGACCACCCAGTATTTAGGCCAGCAAAACTATAGAACTTGAAGTCTTGAAGTAAATAAAAGTAAATAACACTTAATATTTGGTTGCATGTCCCTCGCTTGCAATAACTGCATCAAGCCTGTGACTCACCGACGTCACCAAACTGTTGGTTTCTTCTTTTGTGTTGATTTTCCAGACTTTTACCGCAGCTTCTTTTAGTTGTTGTTTGTTTCGGGTGGGGGGGTGGGGGGGGTTCTCCCTTCAGTCTCCTCTTCAGGAGCCTCAACTGCTCAACTGGGTTAAGGTCTGGTGATTGACTTGGCCAGTCTAAAACCTTCCACTTTACCCCGCCCCCCCCGTGATGAAGTCCTTTGTTGTGCTGGCAGTGTGTTTTGGATCATTGTCTTGCTGCATGATGAAGTTCCTCACGATTAACTCGGATGCATTTATTTCTCTGTAAATTGCCAGACAAAATGTTCCTGTAAACTTTTGAATTCATTCTGCTGCTACCATCATGAGTTCCATCATCAATAAAGATTAGTAAGCCCGTTCCAGAAGCAGCCATGCAAGCCCAAGCCATGACACTACCTCCACCATGTTTCACAGATGAGCTAAGTATGTTTTTGGACCATGAACAGATCCATTCTTTCTCCACACTTTGGCCTTTCCAACACTTTGTTAGAGGTTAATCTTGGTTTCAGAACTTTTCTGTATTTCTTACTGCTGATGAGTGAATGGGTGTACCCCATGAAGGGGTGTACTTGGTCTGCAATAATGTTTAGGTACGTCGTACGAGTCAAAACTAACATCCACATGAATGCCAGGACCCAAGGTTTCCCAGAAGAACATCGCCCAGAGCATCACACTACCTCCACTGGCTTGCCCTCTTCCCATAGTGCATCCTGGTGTCATCTCTTCCCCAGGTAAGCGACGCACACGCACCCGGCCGTCCACATGATGTAAAAGAAAACATGATTTATCAGACCAGGCCACCTTCTTCCATTGCTCCATGGTCCAGTTCTGATGCTCATGTGCCCATTGTAGGTGCTTTCGGTGGTGTACAAGGGTCAGCATGGGCACTCTGACCGGTCTGCGGCTACACAGCTACACTGTGTGTTCTGACACGTTTCTGTCATAGTCAGCATTAACTTTTTCTGCAATTTGTAGGAACTGCTCATGATCTGAATCATACTAAAGGCCAGGTTTACAAACAGAGTGATTAAAAGGTTCTAATGCAGAGAACAAATCAACAGATAAAACAAAGATTAACTTGTGCCAGAATGATGGAAAGAGGAAACTGTGCAGTTAAAAGAGAACTGCTTTTCCTGTAGAACACACCACCTTGTCAGGAAAACATGGAGGAGATAGTATCATTACTCATGGGCATGTGGGTACCAGTGAAATGGTCTTACTCATCTTTACTGGTGCAAAAAGGAGAAGAAAGTAAAATCCTGAAGAAGGAAGCAGGAATTAAAACCGGCTACAATACGATGCGAGAACATGTCCAATACTCAGACATTTCTGTATCGAAAAAAAGAAAGTCCAGGTATAATTATTTAAAGATTGAAGTTTTCATTAAGATTTAATCCTACAAAACAGCGTCACTAAAAAGATCCCCAACAAAGGAAGTGACACTGAGCAGTATGTCTCTTATTTTTGTTTATTTTATGTACGTAAGTAACACAAGCTTAATACAAAGTACATTATTATTATTATTATTATTATTATTATTATTATTATTATTATTATTAGTAGTAGTAGTAGTAGTAGTAATGGTAGTATTTGTATTGTTAGTGTTGTTGCTGTTGTTGTATTACATATTTTAAGATTGATGGAGAAATAACTAAGACCTGTAATCGACTTCAATTTATTACAATCTTAAAATATGTAATACAACAACAACAACAACAATACAAATACAAATACTACCACTACTACATTATATAATAATAATAATAATAATAATAATAATAATAATAATAATAATAATCTTCTTCTTCTTCTTTTCCTTTCGGCTGTTCCCTTCAGGGGTCGCCACAGCGAATCATCTGCCTCCATCTAGCCCTATCCCCTGCATCCTCTTCTCTCAGACCGACTACCTTCATGTCCTCCTTCACTACATCCATAAACCTCCTCTTTGGTCTTCCTCTCGGCCTCCTGCCTGGCAGCTCTAACCTCAGCATCCTTTTACCGATATATTCACTCTCCCTCCTCTGAACATGTCCAAACCATCTCAACCTGGCCTCTCTAACTTTGTCTCCAAAACATCTCACATGTGCTGTCCCCCTGATGTACTCATTCCTGATCCTATCCATCCTCGTCACTCCCAAAGAGAACCTCAACATCTTCAGCTCTGCTACCTCTAACTCTTCCTCCTGTCTTTTCCTCAGTGCAACTGTCTCCAAACCGTACAACATCGCTGGTCTCACTACTGTCCTGTACACCTTTCCTTCCATTCTTGCTAGTACTCTTTTATCACACAACAGACCTGACACTTTTCTCCACCCATTCCAACCTGCCTGCACACGCTTCTTCACCTCTTTTCCACACTCCCCGTTGCTCTGGACTGTTGACCCTAAGTACTTAAAATCCTGCACCTTCTTTATCTCTTCTCCCTGTAACCTCATTGTTCCACTTGGATCCCTCTCATTCACACACATGTATTCTGTCTTGCTGCGACTAACCTTCATTCCTCTTCTCTCCAGAGCAAACCTCCACCTCTCTAGACTTTCCTCCACCTGCTCCCTGCTCTCACTACAGATCACAATGTCATCCGCAAACATCATAGTCCATGGAGATTCCTGTCTGACCTCATCTGTCAGCCTGTCCATCACCACCGCAAACAAGAAGGGGCTCAGAGCCGATCCTTGATGCAGTCCCACCTTCACCGTGAACTCCTCTGCCACACCTACCGCACACCTTACCATTGTCCTACTGCTCTCATACATATCCTGCACCACTCTAACATACTTCTCTGCCACTCCAGACCTCCTCATACAATACCACAGCTCCTCTCTTGGCACCCTGTCATACGCTTTCTCTAAATCTACAAAGACACAATGCAGCTCTTTCTGACCCTCTCTGTACTTCTCCATCAACCTTCTCAAAGCAAATATTGCATCTGTAGTGCTCTTTCTTGGCATGAAACCATACTGCTGCTCACAAATGCTCACTTCTCCCCTTAGCCTTGCTTCCACTACTCTTTCCCACAACTTCATTGTATGGCTCATCAGCTTAATACCTCTGTAGTTTCCACAACTCTGCACATCTCCCTTGTTCTTAAAAATCGGCACCAAAACACTTCTCCTCCATTCCTCAGGAATCCTCTCACTCTCTAAGACCTCGTTGAACAACCTAGTTAAAAACTCTACTGCCATCTCTCCTAGACACTTCCATACCTCCACTGGTATGTCATCAGGACCAACCGCCTTTCCTCTCTTCATCCTCTTCAAAGCTCTCCTAACTTCACCCTTGCTAATCCTTTCTACTTCCTGCTCAACAATATTTGCCTCTACTTCTCTTCTCTCTCTGTCATTTTCCTCATTCATCAGTTCCTCAAAGTACTCCTTCCATCTTTCCCTCACCCTCCTGTCACCTGTCAACACATTTCCATCTCTATCTTTAATCACTCTAACCTGCTGCACATCCTTACCATCTCTATCCCTCTGCCTCGCCAACCGATACAAATCCCTCTCACCTTCCTTACTATCTAACCTTGCATACATGTCCTCATAAGCTTTCTGTTTGGCCTTTGCCACCTCTATCTTAGCCTCACGCTGCATCTCCCTATATTCCTGTCTACTTTCCTCCGTCCTCTCACTGTCCCACTTCTTCCTAGCTAACCTCTTCCTCTGGATACTCTCCTGAACTTCGTCATTCCACCACCAAGTCTCCTTGTCTTCTTCCCTCCTTCCAGATGACACACCTAGCACCTTCCTACCTGTCTCCCTGATCACTTTGGCTGTAGTAGTCCAATCATCTGGAAGCACCTCCTGACCACCTAAAGCCTGTCACAACTCCTCCCTGAAAACCGCACAGCACTCTTCCTTTTCCAACTTCCACCACTTTGTCTTCTGCTCTGCCTTTGCTCTCTTCATCTTCCTCACCACCAGAGTCATCTTACACACCACCATCCTATGCTGTCGAGCTACACTCTCTCCTACCACTACTTTGCAATCGCTAATCTCCATCAGATTACAGTGCATACATAAGATATAGTCCACCTGTGTGCTCCTGCCACCACTCTTATATGTCACCCTGTGTTCCTGCCTCTTCTGAAAGTATTTGTTCACCACAGCCATCTCCATACTTTTAGCAAAGTCTACCAACCTCTGTCCTTCTGGGTTCCTTACCTGAAGACCAAACCTGCCCATCACTTCCTCATCCCCACTATTTCCTTCACCAACATGTCACTTCCTTCACCAACATCACTTCCTCAAGCTCGCTCCAGAACCTGTCCTTCTCCTCTTGCTCACAACCTACTTGTGGAGCGTAAGCACTAACAACATTCAACATCACACCTTCAATTTCCAGCTTCAGACTCATCAACCTATCTGATACTCTCTTTACCTCCAGAACATTTTTCACAAACTCCTCCTTCAGGATCACTCCTACTCCATTTCTCTTCCTGTCCACCCCATGATAAAACAGTTTAAACCCTGCTCCAATGCTTCTAGCCTTACTCCCTTTCCACCTGGTCTCCTGGACACACAGAATGTCGACTTTCCTCCTCTGCATCATATCTACCAGCTCTCTGCCTTTACCTGTCATCGTACCAACATTCAAAGTCCCTACTTTCAGTCTTAAACTCCTGCCTTTCCTCTTCTCTCTCTGCCTACGGACACGCCTTCGTCCTCTAACACACCTTCCTCCTCTCCTTCTTCGACCAACAGTAGCCCAATTTCCACCAGTGCCCTGTAGGTCAACGGCACCGATGGCGGTCATTGTTAACCCGGGCCCCGACCGATCCGGTGTGGAAGTCATGTTAGTGATTCGCATATTGAATTTGGGAAAAGTTTTACATCGGATGCCCTTCCTGACACAACCCTCTCTATTTATCCGGGCTTGAGACCGGCACAAAAAGTACACTGGCTTGTGACCTCCTGTGGCTAGATTTATTAATAATAATAATAATAATAATAATAATAATAATAATAATAGGAGTTCCTGTCTATATATATATATATATATATATATATATATATATATATATATATATATATATATATATATATATATTATTACTATGATTATTGTTGTTTTACATATTTTAAGATATGATCGTACAGAAACACACATGATTGTGGTTGCAGGTTTGGAGTTCACCGATAGAGGGCAGCAGCGCTCTTTTTTCTTCGGCGAAACTATTCGCCCTGTGCTATTTTAGTTCTGTAAATCCCGCCCCCTGCACTAGGATTGGGCCTTCCACTCAGACCCTCTCGTCATTGGCTAGCGTGATTGGCGAATGCTCAGTGAGCGTGAACCTATTGGCTTATCCCAGTTCACGGGGGCGGGGCTTGCCTGAATGCTCGTTAGCACCCGGTGTTTCGTCATCACCAACACGGAAGCGTGTGTGTGTAATATGGTGAACAGTCGCAGACTGTCAGGTGACTGCGTGAATCAGACCCTTTATTCGGCTAGGCAGTGAGCCGGATGGTTTAGCAGGAGCGGCGGAGCGTTAGTGGGAGAGATGCGGACTGCTAAGCGGAGTCATGGCGATCGTCGGTTCGTTGCTGAAGCTGCTGCAGCGGCAGACCTACACCTGTCTGTCTCACCGCTACGGGCTGTACCTGTGCTTCGGCGGGCTCGTGCTCATGATCGTGTCCGCCTTCCAGTTCGGAGAGGTTCGTGTTCTGATCAGAACCACACACAGCACTTTGTATTGCATACTTCAGGGCTGCACGTGAAAGGGATTAAGTGTGTGTGTGTGTATGTGTGTGTATGTGTGTGTGTGTGTGTGTGTGTGTGTGTGTGTGTGGTGCATGCAGGTGGTGCTGGAGTGGAGTCGGGATCAGTATCATGTCCTGTTTGACTCCTACAGAGACAATGTGGCTGGTAAATCCTTCCAGAGCAGGTGAGCAGATCATCCACCTTCACTGCTTCACTAAACATTCCAGCAGTGCATATGACTGTCAGGGGTGCACATACTTATACTTGTACAGTACTGTATATTTTTCATATCATACTGAGTGTTCGTTTTAACTCTTAAAAGACAAGAGTGTGTGTGATGAAACGCAGGTTGAGAATGACGCCTGTGTTGCTTTATGCTCTGGTCGTCTCTCGTCCTCTAGGCTGTGTTTGCCCATGCCTATTGACGTGGTGTACACGTGGGTGAACGGTACTGACGCTGATCTACTGAAGGATCTACATACAGTGAAACAACAGCTGGAAGAGGAGCAGAGAAAGCTAAGGTCTCTCTCTCTCTCTCTCTCTCTCTCTCTCTCTCACACACCCTCACCCTAACAAACGCACACACCTACACCTGTGTATTTACACCATGAGCCTGGGGTCAGAACGTCTGAGACCGCACCCAAAACAGTGTTTATTGAGAGCACAGTCACTGAAGAAGAACGTTGAATAAATAAAACGAATGTAAACGACACCATACTGCGAGATATGAACTCCGTTATTGCGGCCCTGTGCGACATGTGAGATGATTTCCCTTTCAGAAACAGTTCAGAGTAGAACCTTTACAGAAAGCTAGGTCTGTTAAACCTTTTTTTTCCCCCCTAAGAATTTAGTAAAAAGAAAAAGAAAAAGTATACATATATTATACATGTATAGTAAATTGTGTTGTAATAATGAGTTAGTTTAGGAATCAAACACAATGGGGTGTGCTGATATAGGAAAATAATCAGTGACTGTGTTTCCTGATTCATGCTCTGAGCAGCCATGTTGAACTCGGCGTTTTAAAAAAGAGGAATTCCAAGCTGACCGGGCTTTTTTTGTTTGTTTGTTTTTTTGTTTTTTTTTCTTTCCAGGTCTGAGGTCGGAAATGATGAGTCACGACCTTTAGTCGAATGCGGCGTGAATCAGAATAGGTCTTGCTGGTGGACTAAGACCTTTGGACGCTATAGTTTATGAAACACGCAGTTGCGGTTGTGAAAGTATGAGATGGGAACAGTAAGAGTGTGTCTTAACCCTGTCACTGTCACTGAGTACCAGACAGTATCAGGCTGTACAGACCAGTGACAAATTAAATCACCCCTTAGAATCAGTACAAAGCAAATCAGGGCAAAGTTCTTCTGACTTCGTCTTCATCCTGTGGTGAGACGTCGTCTTGTTCACCCTTCACGCTCACCAGTTGGTCTTTATCGATCCAGTACAGTTATCCCACGACACATTTAAAGCTGATCTGGTGGCTTGTCGAGTCTCAACTCCTTACTAAACCACTGTATATCTTTAGGTTTGTCCTGTAATGAATTATTAACGTGTTGTCTTTTCACTTAGAGAGAAGCTGGGGCAGAACGCGAGTGACACGACTGAGGCGCCCAAAGGAAGGTGAGGCAACTCGGAGCTCTTCACCGTGCTGTTTGCAATGTGTGCTGCTTGAGTAAGTGGGTTTGTGGTTTGACTGTTTGAATGTGACCACTTCCTGTTTGGACGCCACTCGAGCTTTTTTTTTTTTTTTTTTTCCCCGTTGCGTTGTTCCACACCGAAACTGTGGGGTGGTGCAAAAGCGCAGCAGAAATGTGTAACGGAACAGATTGTTAACGCTATCAAGCCGTTTTGATTGCTTTTTGGTAAAACTTTATCTAAAGGATACATACAGAACATACAGGGCCTTTATGCAACATTTAAAAGCTTTGATAAAGCAGTGCTGGGCGAAAGCTAGGCTTAGGCCCGGGTTTTTATTACAGGTCAACTGATGGAGATTGTTAGCGTCACATTTTTGTCTTTCAGATTATTCGCTTATTTTTAGCAGCTTCACATTAACACTTCGGGAAGGTTGTAGAAGGGAGACATGGTGCTTCATAACCGTGCTATAAACACAAAGTTGGTTACTACCATAAACTAATTCTGGCATAATTAAGTGAAGTTGTATAGGTTTGTATGCAAATGAGGCATATGCTACCTCCCTTTCCCAAGATAACAGCTCTGAGTCTTCTCCTGTAATGCCTGATGAGGTTGGAGAATACATGGCAAGGGATCTGAGACCATTCCTCCATACAGAATCTCTCCAGATCCTTCACATTTCCAGGTTCACGCTGGTGGACTCTCCTCTTCAGTTCACCCCACAGGTTTTCTATGGGTTACAGGTCAGGGGACTGGGATGGTCAGGGCAGGACCTTGATTTTGTGGTCAGTAAACCATTTTTGTGTTGATTTTGATGTATGTTTTGGATCATTGTCCTGCTGGAAGATCCGACCACGGCCCATTTGAAGGCGTTCTGGCAGAGGCAGTCAGGTTTTCATTTAATATCTGTTGATATTTGATAGAGTCCATGATGCCATGTATCCTAACAAAATGTCCAGGTCCTTTGGCAGAAAAACAGCCCCAAAACATTAAAGCGCCACCACCATATTTAACCGTGGGCATGAGGTACTTTTCCATATGGCTACCTCTCTGTGTGCTCCAAAACCACCTCTGGTGTTTATTGCCAAAAAGCTCTATTTCGGTTTCATCTAACCATAGAACCCGATCCCATCTGAAGTTCCAGTAGTGTCTGGCAAACTGAAGACTCTTGAGTTTGTTTTTGGATGAGAGTAGAGGCTTTTTTTCTTGAAACCCTTCCAAATAACTTGTGGTGATGTAGGTGACTTCGGATTGTAGTTTTGGAGACTTTCTGACCCCGAGACGCAACTAACTTCTGCAGTTCTCCAGCTGTGATCCTTGGAGATTTTTTGGACACTCGAACCATCCTCTTCACAGTGTGTTGAGACGATATAGACACGCGTCCAATTCCAGGTCGATTCATAACATTTCCAGTTGACTGGAACTTCTTAATTATTGCCCTGATGGTGGAAATGGGCATTTTCAATGCTTGTGCTATTTTCTTATAGCCACTTCCCATTTTGTGAAGCTCAACAACCTTTTGCCGCACATCACAGCTATATTCCTTGGTCTAACCTATTGTTATGAATGACTAAGGGAATTTGGCCTGTGTGTTACCTCATATTTATACCCCTGTGAAACAGAAAGTCATGGTTGAACAATTTCCTGTTTCTAGTCACCCATGTGTACTTAAAATAATAAAATAAATTATCAATGGGGAATATACTTCACATATATTTTTCTCACATGAATTCATAGGGGTGCCAATAATTGTTGCATACCTATATTTGACAATTTTTCACAGTCTTCTTTGCTCATATTTACCCAGAGGGCCGATATCAGTGCGGTTACCATCTGATTTTATTCACTCTCACACTGATCAGTCACAATCATTAAGTTCCTCATCAGCGGTGAACTATTGATCTCTTTCTTTATCTTTTAAGAAAAAAAGAAAAAGCTTTGATCATTGCTGAGGCTTTAACAGGAATGTGTGCTGTTGATCTCATCCACTGTCAGGGCTCATAAATTAATGCATCGCACCAGAATCGTTTATCTTATGTAGTGATTGTTGGTTTTTAATTACAAGTCAGCTTTACGACTTTTCCCTTCTGTTCTGTCGAGTTGTTTATGTGTAAAAAAAAAAAAAAAAAAATCGAGTGATATTTTTTTCGTATTGTCCTTTGATATGATTTGAACTATGTTGTGCGCTTTGCTAGGCCCGAGTGCCTGCTGTCGCACTGCATCGTGGGTCCGGCTCTAGTGTTGGACCCGGCCTTTTCCTCTAACGTCTCGGTGAAGGAGCTGTCGTCTAAATCAGGTGCCCTGTCCTCCACCAAGCAGCTCCTGCAGGTCTCCAAACCTCTCCAGCCGTCCAGCAGTGTGTCTGTGCTTCTCTTCCACTCCCAGAGTGAAGGTTAGCGGCGCTCAGGAGCAAACACAAGCACACACACACACACACACACACACACACACTCCACAGAGTCGTGCTTTCTGTGGGAATCCATATCCTCGTTTGTTTTCCTTCAGTCTGTATTAATGTAGTTAGCTAACCTGACGGCCATGTGGTTATCACTTTATCATTCGTTAACTCGTCTTCAGTCAGCACTTTATCCTGATCAGGCTCGCAGTAACCCGAGCTTCCACCACCTTTCCACTCATAATGCCAGGATGATGAACGATCTTACCTGCAGGTTCAGCACACCTCAACGTAAACCTTTTCGTCCTTTTTGTTTTGTTTTTTTTTGCTTTTTGCTAGCGGATAAAGCTCACTCGGACGCCCCGAAGGAGTTTCCGAAACACTCCGTCTCCAGAGCCTATCTGGTGAGAAATGCTGCTTTTCACTTAAAAAAAAAAAACCCCAAATACATCAATTTATGTTTAAGTTTGCAAAATTTTATAATAATGGAGTAAAAAGTGACATAACAATCTGAGAAAAATGATTTAGATTTTTTTTTTAGATATGATATGTATGAGGAAGTGATTTTTGTGTGAAAGACTTCCAAGTTTAGTCGTTTTTAACGATATCATCAGCTGGTTCCAGTATTCGGTACTGGACATGCAACCGTGCCATCTGTAATAAAAACACTTTAAGGTTGTGGACTTCTTGTATTTCTTTTGAACCACATTAAACTCCCCTGAATACGCGTTCCCCCCCCCCCCCCCCAGACGACAGATAAGGAGGCTCCTGGTCTGGTGAGGATTCAGACGCTGGCCTACCTGAGTGGCTTCCCGTCCTCCTTCAAAGACACCGAGCAGCTGAGGGTCAAACTGCCCTCTGTGCTGACGAGCAAAATCAAACAGGTGAGAACAGACGCATGGACGCGATACAGAGCTGTGCCTGATGAGACCACACGGTGTCACACGAGAGCCGTGATAGCTGCTGCTTCACAGAGACCTTCATGATCCTTCTTCTGCAACGTCGCCCCTACCCAAGTTGTGTTATTTATTTATTTATTTATTTTAATCACTGGGAGCGTTTGCAGTTAAGAGTGTAATTACAAACTGAATAACTATTTTCCCATGAACTTTGAGTTATGTCTCCGAGACTCCAGATGAGGGTGTTGATCAGAGTCGGGTCTAGATTTAATCTGAGGTGAAATGAGTCACGTAGCTCGTGCCCGAACAATGTTGTTGTCATTTACTGGACCTCGTGTCATTGATGCTGTTGGAGATTTTCGTTGAGTTGACGTGTCGCGTCGTGGTTTCGAGCGCAGCCTCGGTTATCGGAGTGTAACTCTACCTCGTGCAGCTGTTTAGAATGGCACGACGCCCACACACACACACACACACACACACACACACACACACACACACACAGAAAGGGCAACATGGCTCGTCTCCGTCTTTCTCTCTTCGTCTCCCTCTTTCGCTCAGTCTGCAGCCTCTTATGAGTCTTCCGACCTCTTTGTCCGTCTGTCCGGCTCTACCTCACCGTCTTCAGTTCCTGTGAATGTTCGGATGCTGTTCCTTCATTTCGTTTCATTTCATTTCATTCACCCTCTTGTCTCTCAGCAGTCTCTCTTTCACTGGACGACAAGAATAATAATCCTGTGATGGGGTTTTCCTCCCGTCTCCCGTCTCCTGTCTAATATAATGTTTGGGTGTGGCTCGAACACTTTCTCATTACACGTCTGACACGTTCTTTTTTTTAAAAACTGGGCGTGGTGTACCTTTCAGCTGAAACGGAGGTGAAAAGATGGAGAGAGGTACAGGCATGGAGAGAGAGAGGGAAAGAGAGAGAGAGGGAGTGTTGAAAGGCAAGAGTCTATCTATAGGTCGTTAGACTGGCTGCAATGTTGATGAAAGCACTACCTTGACCCCTTGACCTCTGTCACTGATGGATGTATTTGTGTGACAGAGAAAGTGACACAATCGCTTTAATATTCTCAGTTAATAATTCAGCATGTCAGGGTTGTATCGGTATCGGGCTGATGCCGGCAAAAAGAAACGGTGGATCGGATAAAGGAGGAAAGATGTAACAAAAAAGCGAAAGATTGGAATTGGATTTGGAAAGCTGATTTATTTTTCGGAACTGGAAATGTGTGTGTACATAAAACGTATTTCCAGCGCTCGCCTTCATTTAAACGCACACGTACACGATGCACCTGTCAGGTGTGTTTGTGTTTGGCAGTGCAAATGTTCCTGGAAACAGAGTTACTGGGTAAAAGCTATTGATAGTTCGGAGGCCTTCTGTGGTCCATTCTGTCTATGAGGGATTTAATAAGGCATGTATAGAAGAATGACAACAACAGTGGTATGTGTGTGTGTGTGTGTGTGTGTGTGTGTGTGTGTGTGTGTGTGTGTGTGTGTGTGTAACAACATTATAAGAGGTGATAAAAGGACCCTGATCCCACGAATGCGCTCATCATTAGGGGACCTTGATTTGGTGCCGGCAGTTAGACGAGTGCGCTAATCCACCTGAACTATTCCTGAGAGGGAGGGAGGGAGGGAGGGAGAGAGGGAGAGAGATGAAAGCAGGAATAAGGCTGGTAGAAAGATTTTCAGATTGGTTTCGGACTGCATGTTTGATTTAATTAAGTTATTTGAGATGATAATGAGATTTTAGTGCATGACCTGTGCGTAGAACATAGCGCAGAAGTCATGAACATACATGTGAGAAGTCAGTACTGGGATTGTTCAAAGACACTCTCTTCGGTACACAGTACAGAGGTTGTTCGGACACGATGTTATTATATTATTTGTATGTACTGTGGTCCTCAGACACCACTGCAGTCCTAGAGTTGCGATTCAGCGACGACAGAATTGAGATTGGATTAATTCTATGTAAATCCGGTATGATGTGGTAAAGCGACAACTCCAAACGTTTGGCTCGATTCATCCTTCCCTGAGCCAACCATAGCGCATGTGTGGGCTGAGATAACTTCAACCCCCCCCCACCCCCCCCCCCCACACACACACACACACACATACAACTTTTAAAACTGTGGTTTCATCTTATCCATTAATACATTTCGTTACAGTTTGCTGAGCTACATCAATGTTCTGAATGTAACAGTATATTGTCCTCCAGCTTCAGCTATACTCTGAAGCCAGCATCGCTCTCCTGCACCTCAACACAGCTCAGGACTTCACAGACCTCCAACAACAGGCCAAGAAGAACCTGACTGTGGACGGTAAAGAGCTCACCGTCAGTCCCGCGTACCTGTTCTGGGACCTCAGTGCTGTCTCACAGGTAACGTCCTGAGTTGAACACACTGTCTCAGAGTGGAGATGGAATGTTCTAGAGTGTCCTTTGGGGTATCTGAACGATCCGCCGGTTATGTAACGTTATGTTCGTTTCATGGAGTTCTGTCGCGATTCGGATTCCTCAACCTTTTCTAGAAGTGAAATGTCGAAGAACCCGAGTTGATGAAAGACCTTGGGTTTGGATGCTGTGCAGGACAGCCTCACTTCTTCATGGCATGGATTCCACATGATGTTGGAAACGTTTCTTTGATTTCCTGGTCCATGTTGACATGACTGCATCACACAGTTGTATGAACGAGCAGGTGTATATACAGTATATAACACCTCAGCCTATTTGAGTGTGGTTGCTGACTACGTGCATCCATTTAAGCCACAGTTTACCATCGTATAATGGCTACTTCCGTAATAATGAATGTCATAAAGCACAAGTCGTCTCAAATCGGTTCCATGATCATGACCGTGTTCTTCAGTGGCCTCCCCAGTCACCAGATCTGAATCCAGAAGAGCACCTATGGGACCTGAATGTGCAGCTGACAAATGTGATGCACCACAATCGGCAAGAAATGTTTCTGAAATCTTGTGGAATCCACACCATGAAGAACTGAGGCTGTTATAAGAGCAAAAAGGGGGGAGGTCCAACCCAGTATTAGTATGGTGTTCCTAATAAAGAGGCTGGTGAGTGCATATATATATATATATATATATATATATATATATATATATATATATATATATATATATATATATATATATATATATATATATATATATATATATAGATGTAGATATAGATATAGATATATAGATAGATATAGATATATAGATAGATATAGTTAATTACTAGATACTGGTCTTAGTGTGGCATCAGGATGTTGTTTGTGCTCTGCGTCTCCAGTCGAAGCAGGATGAGGACGTGTCAGCCAGCCGCTTTGAGGACAATGAGGAGCTGCGCTATTCGCTGCGCTCGGTGGAGAGACACGCCCCTTGGGTTCGACATATCTTTATTGTGACCAATGGGCAGATCCCCTCCTGGTTAAACCTGGACAACCCCCGCGTTACCGTGGTTACCCATGAGGTTTGTGAACAGTGTGTACACGGTGTAAAGCTGATGATTATATAGTTACATAGTTTTGGCAATTTTAATTCAACTTTAATTTATTTTTTCACCTAATCAGCTTGGGTTAATGATTTATTCATTGCCATGCCTATGTGGATGTTGTTTTCTTAATCATCATTGTGTTTTGTTTTCCAAGTTAATTGTTTGTTTGTTTTTTTTAATAACCCTGTTCCAGACATTAGCAAGATCATGATGAATTATTCGTAAATTGTGCGTATGAGCGTTTACACAAGAAATTTGCTATTCATGAGAATCCCATAAATTCAGAAAAACGTTTGTAACCTACTCGTGCTCCTGTGTGTGTGTGTGTGTGTGTGTGTGTGTGTGTGTGTGTGTGTGTGTGTAAATTTACGCATAAGAAGACTAACTATAAATGAGGCCCAGCCTTTTTTATTGGTCTTTGTATGCTCCTATGTGCCAGTCTTATATATGTGTGTGTGTGTGTGTGTGTGTTTGTGTTTGTTTCCTCTCAGGATATCTTCCAGAACCAGTCCCATCTGCCAACGTTTAGCTCTCCAGCCATTGAAACGCACATCCATCGAATTCCAGGCCTCTCGCAGAAGTTTATCTACCTCAACGATGATGTGCTCTTTGGCAAGGATGTGTGGCCCGATGATTTCTACAGTCATTCAAAGGGCCAGAAGGTCAGAGGGTCAGAAGAAACGATTGTTTTTATAAACTGTAAATTTATACGGGAAGCTTGATGGAGGTTGAAATGATCTCCTCACAGGTATACCTGACCTGGCCTGTTCCTAATTGTGCTGAGGGCTGCCCAGGCTCCTGGATCAAAGATGGCTATTGCGACAAGGCCTGCAATAATTCTGCCTGTGACTGGGATGGTGGAGATTGTCTAGGTGAGGTCTCTTATTTTATAATCTCTTCTGTCCAGTTCTATGCCGTGCAACTTGGTCTTTTTGGTAGGTTTGGTTAAACAAAGCTTCTCTGAGTTTTTTGTTGTGTTTTGATCGTTCAGGTGGAGCAGGCGGCAGTCGTTTTGTAGGTGGGGGCGCCGGGGGAGCGGTGGGAGGAGCTGGACAGCCATGGCAGTTTCCTGGTGGTTTAGGAGGCCTGGGGGGGGTGTCTTTCTGCAACCACGGCTGTGCCAACTCTTGGTTGGCCGATAAGTTCTGTGACCAGGCGTGCAACGTGCTGGCCTGCGGGTTTGACGTGGGAGACTGCGGTCCAGGTGAGAGTGCGCGAGAGAGTGAGACATCTTATTGCTATGAATTCTAAAGAGATCACTTAGAGTCAGTTGGTCAGCTGTTCCTAAGTAGTGAACAGTAAATGATGGTTATAGTTCCAGCTGTAAATACAAACCAGAACTTCATTTGTGTGTGTGTGTGTGTGTGTGTGTGTGTGTGTGTGTGTGTGTGTGTGTGTGTGTGTGTGTCAGACCACTTCAGTAAGCTTCATCGCGTTGTTCTGCAGAGGAACCAGACACTGTACACACTGCCTCAAGGTGAGCTACGTCCATACTTCAGCTTTTCGTCTCTGGCCAATCGCATTTCGGAGGCACAGGTCAGCGACAACCCAGTGGTGCGCCACACGTCCGTCGCCAACAAGTGGAAATCGGTGCACCTGCTCCTGCTGGAGGGCTACAACACCACCCAAATCCACTACAACCTCACCTTCCAGGGTGATCAGGAATTCACCATGAGCTTTACTGTAGCTGTGGACACTCGCAAGCTTCCTAAACTTAACACATCAGAAACGGTGCAGGAGGCCCAAAATAACGACCCCGAGTCCACCAGGGCAAATCTCGAACCAGAGTTTGTGTTCTCAGACGTCTCAGTCGAGAAGCAAGGGCCCCGAGTGCAAAAAAAGCCCCCTGGAGGGATAGAGGCGGTCGTAGAGGTGCCTGCGTTGAACATATCTCTTCTGCCTGAGGACGTGAAGCACGAGCTGCAGAAGCTGGATGAGAAGATTCTACTAGGAGACATCACTGAGAAAGGCTACAATTTGACCAAAGCCAAATTACTGAAGGCTTTCCAGAGAGATCAGGCTTCTGAGCTTCAGGGAAACGATGGAGCGTTTAAAGAACAGGAAGCGGCAGGGAATAAACAAGAAGCCGGAGGTTCTCTCGTCCCTGTTAAGATTGACAGTGCGCCTCTCAAGGAGCAGTCTCCAGCCATGGGCACAGAGAAAGCTCCTACATCCAGACTACTCAGTTCACTAGTAGGGAACAAGGCCAAGGAACAGCTTCACCACGGAGACGAGGAAGACGATGCTGCACAACGCGTGGGCCGTAAGCTCCAATACTACCCAGGGATCGAATGGAGCTTCCTGCCATGGGAAAAGAGCAAATATTTTGAGGACCTTCTCAAGGTGAGTAATCGCTGGGCCTTGGGGGGGGGGGGGGGGTGCAAAGAAAAGCAACTTCACTAGATAGTACAAGGTTAGGAGTGAGGAAAGTCCAAATATTGCACATTTTATACTTACAGCCCATAGATAAGATGAGCTGATCTAGTAATTCCTTACAAGAAGGTCTTTGATCAGTTTTCTGCTCTGATAAAATGTAAAAATAAACAAATATCTAAAATCCTTACAACCATAGTTCATTCATCCTGAATCCTGAGTGGACAATAAGCACTATCTTAATGTTTTTAACCCTTTACTGCATGATGTTGCCATATGGCAACAATTAATTTTTCTCTAATTTTTTGATAGGCAATAATACAAAACTATTATTCTCCTATGTAACTGGAAAAAGGGGGCTTTAACTTTGACATAACACAAAAATGCCAGTGTCACATGACCAGGAAGTGCTGTTTGCGCATCCTTTTCGGCAAACACATGGCATGGCGAAGGTCTTCATCGGAGGGCTCTCAAAACTTGACAAATTTTTCAATATGTAGGCAAAACTACTTAAGGGCAAAAACTGTAAACACATTTATGTATTTTGAGTAAATGATGAAATGTAATTGTTGCCATATGGCAACAACATGCGATAATGGAACTGTTGTATGTGCATTCCTGAATCAAAACAGACTTACACAGCAAATAAAAAAAAGACACTAAGCTTCTATAAAGGTACATTTATATTTACATTTTTTCACATTCAAAGTAAGAAGAACTGTTGTCAGACATTCTGCAATTGCACCTTCTTTTGTACATTTTATGTTTCAAGAGAAAGAATTAAGACTTCAAAAGAAGTTTAAAAAACAAAAAAAAACAAAAGATATTTCACCCAAAAGATGTTTGGAACTAATTTTTGTTTGTATTTTGGGTGAGTAAATCCATCCACATACTGTTTACAACTGTATTCTTTCCTAAAAGATATCACTTTTACATGCTTACTGTAATTAAGTAACTGTAATTGTAATCTCATACACTTTGTTATTTTTGACTATATGATACTTTCCACCATTGCACATTGTTGCCATACGGCAACAATTTACCAACTAGCCCCCTAGACTTTTTTTTTTTTCTTCAAATTTTTAAATATATTTTTTTTATTACTTGAACCAATTCAAGTAATAAAAATCCATAAACACATTTTTTTGATGTAAATGTAATAATTCATGCAGTGGAAGGTTAACTTTGTTTTCTATTTTAAATCGATCGTTCCACTGTAAATACAACAGCAAAGGAATATGTGTGCATCACTTTTTCATACACTGATTATAGCACCTGTGGTGGAACAATATTAAAGTAAACATACAACCAACAGGGTCTTTCCTAAGTACATGAGAAACGGTAACCATTCACAAAAGGTCAACTTGTACCATATCCTGCTGTCTGGGCTTCACAGGAAGGGGAGCGGCTGGAGCGAGAGCTGCTGTATAAAACCGAAGGCACGGCGACGGGACGGAGATTGCAGGACACCTTTGCCGATTCCCTTCGCCACGTTAACAAGCTTCTGAACGGCAAATTTGGCTTCACGTCTCGCAAAGTGCCTGCGCACATGCCACACATGATCGACCGCCTCGTAATGCAGGAGCTGCAGGACACGTAAGAATCACAACCTTGAAAAAACCGGATCAGTGATGCCGTGTAACGGAGGATCGAAACGCCACTGATATAAACCATCCATATAAACTTGTCTGGTCACATTGTGTTCATTTTGCTTTAAGTTTTAGTTTATTGTTATGATCTGATCCGCTACTTAGTGAGTAGTTTATAAAAACTTCTAAGTTTGATTCGTTGCTGTAAAATCAGGGGAGGCCGGGGTCAGCGGGGCCCAGTAGTGTCCAGAATCAGACTGACTGTCTGCCTTTTTTCTTTCTTTTTTTTCCTCCCCACTCTCTTTCTCTGTCTCGTAGCTTCCCTGAAGAGTTCGACAAGACCTCCTGCCATCGTGTGCGCCACTCCGAGGACATGCAGTTCGCCTTCTCGTATTTCTATTTCCTGATGAGCGCTCTGCAGCAGCTCAACGTGTCGCAGGTCTTCGACGAGATCGACACCGACCGCTCGGGGGTGCTGTCCGACCGAGAAATCCGCACGCTTGCGACTCGAATCCACGAGCTCCCGCTCAGCCTGCAGGTATCGCGCCGGATCACAAACATACAGGAGCGACTAATACACCCCACAATCATTCTTTTTTCCACAAGAGAAAGAAGAGGAGAGAAATCTTATCCATTGCTCATATTCACATTCCGTGAAAATCGTATCACGAAGGTGCTCACACTTTTACTCTGATGAGCTACACCGCTGCGACTTCCACGTTCTTAAGAAATGCAGCGTGGCAATAATTCTCTCGCACAAGACTGGTCCTGTTTGTTATCATTTCAGTGGACCGAAGCAGTGCTGTCTCGAGGTGCGATGTTTTCACATGTTAACACACGGGGGCGGGGTGGGTGTGTCTCAAGCTCTCAGGTTATGGCAGTTCCTCATGTCTGGAATCTTGACGAACTGCTTTTATTCGGTTGTGTAAGAATAGCATCACAATGACTTCCTTCTCTGAGAGCACTGATGAATACGGGCCCTGATATGTCCTGTATATCGGGCCGTGACTAGAGATGGTGCAATACCACTTTTTCTTTTCTGACACCGAAACGTCGAGCATCAGCCGATACCAAATCCCATCCCATATAGTTTTCTGGGAGAAAAACAACAACCGAGATTTAAAATGTTTTCTTCACTCACAGTTAAACTTTTTCACACTGAAATCACTATACTTTATTGAATTTATTACATTTACAATATTAAGTATAAATATAATAAATCAAATCAATCCAAACAAATGAAAAACAAGTATGTTTATATGTAAACATTTCCCGTTCCAAAAATATATATAAATATATAAATATATATATATTCCAATCTTTGCCGTTTGTTACCGGAGCTGATATCTGATGTGTTGTTATTATTATTATTATTATTATTATTATTATTATTTTTCATTCGATAGCTGATCCACCATTTTTTGCCTCTTTTGTGTGTGTGTGTGTGTGTGTGTGTGTGTGTGTGTGTGTGTGTGTGTGTGTGTGTGTGTGTGTGTGATTTGGAGCAGGACCTTACTGGTTTGGAGCAGATGCTGATAAACTGCTCAAAGACCCTGCCTACTAATCAGACCGAGCTCCACACGGTTAACCCCACCCAGGAGGCCTACTACGACCCCAGCATGGTGAGAGAACCACCTTCTCATCATCAACCGTTCTCTTTATGGGCACTCCTGTACGTCCCAGATTTCCACTCGCTGTGTGTGTGTGTGTGTGTGTGTGTGTGTGTGTGTGTGTGTGTGTGTGTGTGTGTGTGTGTGTGTGTGTGTGTGTTCAGTCGTGTTAGATTTTAAATAAGAGTTCTGTTCTGGCTATATCAGAGAGGCTAGATTTTTCTTGTGTTTGGACAAAAGCGAATGAGATTCCTAATAACGAATTATTTAAGTGTGTGTGTTTCTCTGTTTCTTGTGGGCAGCCTCCAGTTACTAAAGGTCTGGTGATACACTGCAAGCCCATCGCAGAGAAGATTCAGAAAGCCTTCAAGGACCAGAACAAATACAAGTAGGTCCACAACATGCCATCCGTGATAATGACGGAGAAATGATCGATTTCTGTTCTGTAATGCTCAGGTTTTTTTTTTTTTTTTTCTTTCTTTGCGTAGGTTCGAGATCATGGGAGAGGAGGAGATTGCTTTTAAAATGGTACGAACCAATGTGTCTCACGTGGTAGGCCAACTGGATGACATCAGGAAAAACCCAAGGTGTGTGTACCCGATGCTTCTCATGTCCAGTAGGTGCTCTACAGTGTGTGTGTGTGTGTGTGTTTGCTGATCACTGGCTATACAATGTACTGTATATCACAGTCCTTACCAGGCACCATATTGTTATTATGGACACTTCAGAATATTTTTGCGTGGCGTTACATTTATTACTTTTTCTCTGTAGGAAGTTCATCTGCTTGAATGACAACATCGACCACAGCCATAAGGACGCCAGCACAGTGAAAGCCGTGCTGAGGGATTTCTACGAGTCCATGTTCCCGCTGCCCTCGCAGTTCGAGTTGCCACGCGAGTACCGCAATCGCTTCCTCCACATGGCCGAGCTGCAGGAGTGGTGAGCGTTAGCATTTAACTACATGCATGTATGTAGCATGCATAGTAACTCATATGATCGCTCTTTACAACCGTGGTGAGCAGAAAAGCATCTCGAAATGCACAAAACATCGAACCTCGAGGTGCATGAGCTACAACAGCAGAAGACCACATCAGGTTCCACTCCTGTCAGAGAAGAACAGGAATCTGAGGCGATCACGGGGACAGACTCGCCCAAACTGGAGTGTTGAAGACTGGAAGAAGACCAGGTGATCTTCAACTGTCCAGTTTGGGCGAATCTGTGCCCGTGATGGCTTCAGATTCCTGTTCTTGGCTGACAGGAGAGGAACCCGGTGTGGTCTTCTGCTGTCGTAGCTCATCCACTTCGAGGTTCGATGTTTAGTGCATGCTTGAGATGCTTTTCTGCTCACCACGGTTGTATAAGAGTGATCATTTGAGTCACCTAGACTTCTGATGTTTTATTACGGTTTAAATCACTATAATTTTGCGACGGACCTGACCGAATGACACAGAATAGCAGTTAAATAAGAAAAGACAACGAAGAAACCCTTTGTTGAACTCGAAATGAGTGCTTTTTTTAAATTTTATTTAAAAAGAGTAAGCCTGTGGATAAAAGACTCCCTTTTTAAAAAAATAGATATCACAATATCTACTCTGTAGAGATATTGTAGACGATATCTCATAAAAGTGAATTGTGATGTCATTTTGATGTCATATCATCATATTGTTCTACATCATAAGTCATTTGTAGCATTTCCGATATGAAACATTTCTTGATGCACTTTACCCTTTGGCTCGATTTTCTCATTTTCGCGTGTTTCAGATCGGGTCATTTGAACCGAAAATGCTAAAGTAAGTACAAGGCGTTCAGAAGATTAAGTGGAAGTGTGGACAGATCTAGAACCCGTCTTGTTCAATCACGCTCGAGTGACTTGTAGCGTCTTTGTTGCTCTGATGTTCAGGATTGTCATTCCTGTCATCGCACCGGATCGGCATCAGACGGACAGCTTTCGACGCGCTGAGGGATTCTGGGAATGAGCTATGCGTGCGTGTTTATTTTTGGATCCGTGTGGGCGTACTTTAACGAGGTGTCGCTTTGGCTTCGTTTCAACTCTGTGTGTTCGGTTTTTCCCCGAGGGGGAGGTCTGCATTACACTTCATTTTAGTGTCGTTACATTTAAAGAATTAGGGTTTAGGATAAAACCGATGCGTTGTGTCGTGTCATTTATCGGCGTTTTGTTTCGGGTCACGGTGACGACCAAGTCAAGTTAAGGTTTAGAGTAGATTTAGTCCCATAGGTTAGGAGAAGCTTTATCCTTGAGAGTGTGTGTGTGTGTGTGTGTGTGTGTGTGTGTGTGTGTGTGTAACACGAGTCTCAGGGTTTGGGCCTTTGTTTAGCCTCCATAAACGAAGCCAAGCAGATCCTGAGATCACATGCTGCTGAGCCGGTTTGACTGTAATGGAGAGCATACTTGAAAATCCAGAAAGAACGGTGATGTTTGAGGGTCATAGTTTCCAGCATGTAATCCCCAACACACACGCCTACAGAGTGGTGACAGGATAGTGATGAGTAGCTGTTGGCTTTCCGTGTGCCGATGATGTCAGCTCGTTTTGCTGTCGCCTCTGGCTGGGGCTTTGCATGACCTCACCCTCAGACCGAAGATATTTGTGTCGACTTGTGTCTTCCAGACATCACGACTGTGATGATTGTGATTCTTTTTCATTTATACACTTTTTTTTTTTTTTTTTTGCAGTTGAATAGAAGCTGAAAGTGCGAGGTGTATCTTCACGGCTTGTTGCCATGTTTGTGTTTTCCAGGCGAATATATCGGAACAAGTTGAAGTTCTGGACTCACTGCGTACTGGTCACTCTGGTCGTTTTCACAGTGCTCTCCTTCTTTGCAGAGCAGGTTAGTGTTGTTTCCTGTAAAAAAAAAATAAATAAAAATAAATAAAAGAAATCCTAAAATGTGGCTCTACACACCTCTACAATTTCCCATTGCACCATCAGTCTAAAAATATACCTTACTGCTCCCAGTTACTGATGCACTTTTAAGCAGATGACAGACATTTTCCAGGCTCATTAAAGCATGTTGTGATTCGATCTCAGGCAGCAGGGTTTGTGTTTCTCCCTTGTGGCTTGGGGGAAAGGTTAAATACACCAGTGATCTGCCTACAGGAATTGGAGCACTCGGTCCTACTACAGAGCCGAAGATGATGGATTATCGCAAGGGCACACGACGAATATACAGTAGTAGCTTTAGTTGGGACCGGTTTCTGTATCAGGATTGTGTGGGGGGGGGAGGGAGGGGAGGGAAAGGTTAAGTCTAAAAGTCTTCAAGGGAACCTTTAAGGAACCTTACAACAGAGCGTTTCCATTTCAGAGAATCCTTTTTTTAGGAGGCACTGAACCTAGAAGCTGATCTACAGTCCCCTCTGAAACTATTGGAATGGCAAGGCCAATTCTTTTTTCTTTTTTTTCTTTTTTTGCTGTAACAACAGCACTTGATGACAAACATTGTGAAAGATGTGAAGAAAAGCCCAAAAACATCAGTCAGTGACATCACCGACAACCTCCACAGGGCAGGGGTGAAGGTATCACAATCCACCGTTCAATGAAGACGTCGAGAAATACAGAGATACAGAACAAAAGTTCTGGAACCAAGATGAACCTCTACCAAAGTGATGGAAAGGCCAAAGTGTGGAGAAAGAAAGGATCTTCTCATGATATAAAACGTACAAGCTCATCTGTGAAATATGGTGGAGGTAGCGTCATGGCTCGGGCTTGCACGGCTGCTTCTGGAACGGCCTCGCTACCCTTTACTGATGATGGAACTCATGATGGTAGCAGCAGAATGAATTCGGATGTTTACAGGAACGATCCGTCTGGCAATTTACAGAGAAACGCGTCCGAATTAATCGGGAGGAACTTCGTCGAGCAGCAAGACAACGATCCAGTGACTTTGCCAACATCCACATAGTTATGGTCCTGATTGTGTATGATATTGAGTTTTTCATTAAAGCAGACTAATAACTGAGTTATGTATCAGACGTGTAATTTTGTTCTCCTCTCTGTAGCTGATCGTGCTGAAGCGGTGGCTCTTCCCCAGGCGCAGGGTCAGCAAGCAGACCGAACGGGTGTGACGCTGAGAGAGAGAGAGAGAGAGAGAGAGAGAGACAGAACATGGCCCGAGAGGCCGACACACTCCTCGTTCTCTCTGCTTTCTGTGAAAAAGTGAAGTCCTGTAGGGTTGTAGGGTTTCCCTGCTGGAGGAAGAGCAAAAGAAGAAGAAATCTCTTGCCAAAGTTTATTTTGAGAGACTGAATGACAGAGAAGGACACTTGCATGCTTCCTCCACGTGAAGGTGAGCGTGAGAGAAGGCGTGTGTGTACTGTATGTGAGTGGAGATCACCTCAAACACTCCTTTTTGTGCGATAACTGTCCTACACTCGGTGGACATCTTTAATGTCACACTGCGTATTTTTTCTTTTTTAACCGAAGCCGTCACTCTCCGTCTCGCCATCCCGCGTACCAGTGCCTTGTTCTACCGAGAAGCGAAACGAATCGTCGTGGGGCATCGTCACTTTTTTTTCTCTTTTTGAAAAAAATTAAAAAATTGCTTTCTTTCCGATACGTGTTAACGAGGGCTCGAGTTAATTACCACGCTGTAGTCTTCTGCATGTCTCTTTGTTCTGAGCTACGTTCACGCGGTTCACACATCTTTAACCTCGGTGTCCGAGCACGTCTCCTCTTTTTTTTTTTTTTTTTTTTTCCCTCCAGTCTGATTTTAACTCCTAATTGTAACTTTCCTGCTGTAAAACAGCTGCAGAGAAAATCAAACTCGGACTTTGTTCCTACTCGCCCAAATGGCGACGCTCATGATGCAGAATCTGTAGGAAGTGATTTCAAACTCGGTGAACGTGCACAGATGTGCTTAACTCGAAGAGTCCTCTTATAAGCCATGCAAACTTAAATACTTGTTGTTTTTTGTTTGTTTGTTTTTTTTTTTTTTTAAATTATTATTATTATTATTATTATTTTTTTTTTAGAAAAGTTGAAATGAGTTAGTACAAATTTAAAAATGTTAAATGGTTGCCAGGAAAAATGAGGGTTTATTTTTCCTCTATTTGTTTCATTTAAATGTGATTTTGGCTGTTTTTTTTTTTTTTTTTTTTTTGTATTAAATTTCCTGGTGTTCAGTAATATTTACAGAGGATCTACATCCATCATCGACACTTCAATTCATGCATGGAATGTATATTCAAATAAGCAAAGGGGTGCTTTGGGGAAAAAGTTCAGGGCATCTCTTTTTTTTTTTTTTTTTTTTTTCATCCTCAATTTAAAATTTTTTTGGGATGAAAGGAAAATTTGATCGGTATTTTCAGGACAGTGTTTCATTACATTTCATTATTTCATTGATTTATGTCCCCCTCCCCCCGAGCTTATGAAGAACTACTACAATATCTAAAGTGTTCAAAAGTGTATGTAAGTATAGAATGTATAGAAGCACCAAGTTGTTTGTCAAATGTGAAATGCAGATTGCAGAGATGCCAAGTATGTGTGCGTTTATTATTTTTAATTAAATGTCCGTGTTCAGTAATAACATGTAATGTATTTAAAAACTATGTGCAACAAGTACCAGAGGCTCTACATCCATCGTCCAACACTCACGCGTGGAATGTACACTCACCATCCACTTTATTAGGAACACCTGGACATTTATACGGTTATTCAGTCATGTGGCGGCAGCACGATGCATAACATCACGCAGACGCGGGTCAAGAGCTTCAGTTCATGTTCACATCAAACATCAGAATGAAGAAAAAGTGTGATCTCTGTGACTGATCGTGGTGTGGTTGTTGGTGCCAGGTGGGCCGGTTTGAGTATTTCAGAAACCGCTGATATCCTGGGATTTTCACACACGACGGCCTCTAGAGTTTACACAGAGTGGTGCGAAAAACAAAAAAACATCCTGTGAGCAGAGGATCCTGCTGATGTGAGAGGTCAGAGGAGAATGACCAGACTGGTCTGAGCTGACAGAAAGTCTATAGTAACCCCAAATAATCACTCTTTACAACCGAGAAAAGCATCTCAGAACGCACAACCCACCAAACCTTGAGGTGGATGAGCTACAACAGCTGAAGACCACACCGGGTTCCTCTCCTGTCAGTCGCCAAGAAGAAGAGTCTGAGGCTATCATGGGAACAGACTCACCCAAACTGGACAGCTGAAGACTGGAAAAAGACAAGGTGAGATCTTCAACTGTCCAGTTTGGGTGAGTCTGTGCCCATGATAGCCTCAGATTCTTCTTCTTGGCTGACAGGAGTGGAACCCAGTGTGGTCTTCTGCTGTTGTTTTGCATAAAGTATTGTATAAATCCATCCCTTGGTTCTTGGGTTAGGATGACCTGACTGTTGCGAGTTTCACAATGACCTCGTGCAAGAAGTGACTTAATCGGGACAGGTGAGAATCAGATTACACGTGGAGTTGTAAGTAAAACGTGTGCATTTATTTATTTAGATAATGTTGAAGATTTTCAATTGGGCTAGGACCTGGTGACTGTGAAGGTCACAGCACATGACTTACATCGGTGTCATACTCGTTAAACCAGACGAAGTCCTCGTGCCTTGTGGACGGGGGCGGAGTCATCCTGGAAGAGACCACTCCCATCGGGAAAATTGTGCAATGGTATGCAGTGACGCTTACCTCTAAGGGGACTCTTAAGTGTGTGTGTGTGTGTATATAAAAGTTTGGACACGCCTGTTAAAAAGAAGGCTGGTATTTATTATTTCAGAATAATACTGAAGACATGAAATTATACAATGAGCAAGAAAAACTAATCTCGTAAACTAATTCTTGACAGTATTCTCGATGACGCTTTGCACACTCTTCGAATCATCTCAACCAGCTTCCTGAGGGATCTTCAAGATGATCCCAACTTCATGAGGCTTCTCCTCTTCTTTCAGGGTTTCATTTTAAGTAAAACAAATAGAAAATCGTTTTTTTAAGACAAGGACGAGTATATATTCAATCTAATGTGCGCAAACTTAACTAGAACTAAAGATACCTGGTGAGTTCTCACACCAGAGGCTGGGGGGGGGAGGGGGGGAAGCTCAGCAATTAGCTGTAGATGTTTACAAAAGCTTGACAGTGTTACACCAGAACATCAAGACTGGAAATGATGCAAGACGATGAATGTTTATTACACAAATCACTTAAAATTTATTTGTACGATTAGCCCTTTGGGAGGAGATATTCAAAGCAGGCAGTGTTGTGAGAGAGCGTCATCAAACAGGACAGTCTATCGTCCACATCTATCCACAATCCATCAGGTGAAACTGGCAGACGTTGGAGATGTAGGTCCTGTTTTTAGCACAAACACGATCCTGGTCCCAGTATACCCATATAGTCCCTGACAATTACGTCTCTTTCATCCAAGACCTGACTTCATTTCACACCCAATCCAGTCAAATTAATATAATAAATACGAATGCTGTAATCACTGAACAATCACATGACAATCACTTTTTTTTTTTTTTTTTTTTTTTGAATTTAGGGTTAAACAACAAATTGGTTGGGAAATTGATGGAAATGTTGGAATGTTAGTGTTATTTCTCTGTTTGGATATAAAATACAAAAGAAATCGTCCACTGGAGAGAATATGAGAGCACGATTACACAATGGAAACACTGCAAATGGTGTACAATGGTGAGTTTACATTGGCACGTCATTAAAGTTAAAAAAAAACAACAAACAAGGTAATTTGGATGTTCTTAAAATCAGAATGAATTTGGCAGGTTTTCAATGATTCAAATTGGGATGCTCTAGTTCCAGACAGGTGGTAGACAGCACCCAGGTGTGTTTTCTGTATCATGTGTATCATGTATGATTCTTATCCAGTGGTTTAGCGCACACATAACTGGCCGAGTGTAACTGCTTCAGTTCAGGTCTCTTAGTTAATTCATGGTCTCTACACCGTCAAGGCTGCTGTGGGTTTGGTTCTCCTGCTCTGGTCTGAGAAGCGGGGCACCATCTTCGCTTGGCCCTGCCTCCTCCTCCTCCTCCCGCCGGGCAAATTGTCAGTCTTTGTGGGTGTGGCCTGGTGGGGTGATGCTGAACACTCGGATGCGCAGATGGGAGGCAATCTGCAGACATACGCCTGTGCAGTAACGTGTCAGGTCCACCGCAGACAGGGTCTGTTTAACAATAAACACAACAAGTGTCAAATTAGGAAGGAATTCCCCTCGGGGTGTAAAGTGGCTTCGTCTATCAGTATTGCTGTTTATATTGTTATTGAAAATAAACCAAAATTTTTTTTTTTTTGCATTATACATTGAAAAGGGATTCATTTGACTTTTGACATGTCATGCACATAACAGTGTCAGGTTTCCTCACCAAAGCAATCCACAGGACAATATATTCATTAATAAAGCTGTTGAAGTACTGATTGAGGAAGAGGAGGCTGGGGCCGACGAAGGCTGTGTCGCTCAGATGAAGCTCACTCCTGGTCATGTGAGCAACCTGAAAAAAAAAACCAACAACAACAACCACCACCATACAATGCCTTTAGGAAGTGATGCATTAAGAAAGAAATGGGTTAAATATGTAGAAAGCAAATCATGTGACTTCGGAGCTTCGGGAAGTGACGACTACTTTTTCCTGCGCTTCGAGAATCTATACATTTCACAAGTTATGTGATGATTGTTAGCTAAAAGCGTGGGACACGCGCTGGATCCTCTGCAAGCCTTAATAAATGAATGAATATCATCCGACGAACTGTAAAACAAAACGTCGGAGAAGCTCACCACCAGTTTGTTGGAAATCTTGGCGATGACCGTGCCGAAGGTGAGGATGTAGAGACAGGGATGATGCTCGAACAGCTGGCTGGAGGACTTCTTAAAGATGATGAAGGCCAGGGTGAGGATGAGGCCGATGTGCAGGCCAGGAGACAACACACTGGTGTCCTGTGGAGGTCAAGACCTCACATAAGAACACCATATGCACTGCGGCGTCCTTTAATCAGGAGAGGATTACAGAACTGTGTTTATGAAATTCGGTGATATTGTCAATGGAACATCGTTAAAAACTGCTTTGTAAGAATAAATAATGTCAGTTTTGCTGAAGATTAGAATTACATCCATCCAAAGTGTGAAAATAATGTCGAACCGTTTTGCAGTTCCACCTCAGTAGCACCACCTCTGGTTCAACTCCGCTATAGACGCAGATAACAGCGTCATATTATGCAAATCAGTCAAGCGACGTCATAATGTTCCCGCCCTCATTGTGACAGCCCACGCCACCCCTCCTCATGCTGTTTCTATTAATGGAGTATGAAAGATGTTTACAATACAATAAATCTGCCATAAGTATGAAATGATGATTTTATGAACAGATACGAAGGGAATAGTGTTGAAATCCGTTTTCGTACCTTGCTGACTATCATACTATTGAATAATAAGTGGGGACAAGAATATTTTAGTCATCAGTGAGGGGAAGTACTGTAAGTACTCAGACACTGTTGTTTTTGTTATATACTTCCAGGGGAAATATCCACTTCAATCTTTTGACGTTGTACTTATTTGATAGGGGGGGAAAAAGTATTCAGACAGTAAATTAAACAAATATGGAATGCTTATGTAAATAAAAATAAATCAAGTTCTAAATATAAATTTTCTTGTGTAAACTGCACTGGGAGTAACATAAAAGACGTTGCCTTCGGTCGGGAAGATTTCACGCAGTAAGTAGCATCATGGTGAAGGTGAAGGAGCTTCCTACACTAAAAAAAAAAAAAGGTTTCTTGCCTCTTGTTCAGTTTAATTATTTAGGATGAGGTAAAGCAACACGATTTTTGAACATTTTGTCACAACATAATTTCATCATGTTCAAACCACCTAATATATATTTAATACTGAATTCATTTGCGTTAAAACTACATGAATCATTTTTGTTGACATAATTAACCGGGCAGTGGATCTGAAGTTCCCAGCATGCTTTGCAAGGGACTGCATTAGGAGAGTAAATTTAGGGATTAAGTGTTATGTGTTTTTCAGTAAAGGGAAATACATGTTAGTGTTTAATGTTCAGTTATGTTGGACATTTGAAGGAGTTTCTGTAATGTTTTTGAATTTTGTGGTTACCATGGTGCTGAAGAGAGGCGCTTGTGCTCAGGCTGTGGGCCCTCAGTGATCTACACTAATGTCAGTACTGACACCAGTCTTTTCTTATTTGTTCATTATATACATTGTGTATGTATTATATATATATTGTGTATTGTGGCTTGAAACTGCTTGTTTAAACATAAGAAAATTAATTAAACCTCAGTAAATTAATTTAAAAAAAAAAATTAAGTTGGTCATAACATAAGAAAATTCATTAATTCGTTAATTAAACATACTAGAGTAAATTAATTTGACCTAAACCAACTAAATTGTGTTGACCCTAAACTAAACTGATTTATTTTGAATGAACTAAATTATAATCGTGTGTAAAAAAAAAAAACCTTCTTCAATTAAATTAAGTAAGAGTAATGAATCCATTAGGGACGGCATTATTAAACAACGCTCGAGTGGAAAAAGCTTGGGAGACACGGCAGAGACCTTAAACATCCCTCTTAGTACAATTGGTTCGATAATACAGAGGTGGAAAGTTCATGGAACTAATCCACTAATAAACAGCTGAACCACGCACGATTTTACGACCTCGCTCTCAGACTAATGATAAGGAAGGTGAGAGAGAGAGAGAGAGAGAGAGAGAGAGAGAGAGAGAGAGAGAAGACAGCAGCCACTCGAAAAGAGTTGCAGGACGACCTGAAAGCAGCAGCAACAACAGTTACACAGAGGACGTGAAGCTGTGTGTTCAAATAAACAGATCTGCACGTCAGGATGAGGAACGTGGACGAGTGTGTTGGTGTTTGTGTCGGTAAGAGTCTGCATGCTTTTACCCGTTCCACTGACAAGCTCACTTACTGAACTCAGCACCACTTACTGCCACGGTGGAGCCGTTTTTGCCCACGCCGCCACTCAGGATGACCAGGAAGTAGTTGTAGGTTGACAACAGAAATCCGCCGATGATGCCCAGGATCGGGAACACTTGCAATTTAATGCCAAGCACCGGCAACTAGCACGATATATAAACGAATGAATAAACAAACAAACAAACAAACAAACAACACACTTCATTGGACTGACAATTTAATTACCCCATCTTACAACACCTTCTCTTGTTTCAGGTCTTGAAGCTGGGCAAAACCATGACTACAGATGATTTCGTCACTTAACAATATTTACCTTTGCGCGCTTGTCAATTCTCCGTGGGAGGCACAGAACAGAAGCGAGAGAGAGGTTTTATGTAACTGATGGTGATTTCGGAGGTGAGACCATAAATGTCCTCTAGCGTCATAAGCAAGAAGTTATCTGGTACAGTCGAACTCTTTCATAATGCCAAGATTGTGTGTGTGAGAGAGTGTGTGAGAGTGTGTGAGAGTGCTAACAGATGGACTGTAGTTCTCGTTGTGTGTGTAGTAGCACCATACCGTAGTCTCCCAAAGGCTTACTCCTCCGAAGGCAGACATCAGGTACATGATTATAATGGCGATCTGGACTTCAGTCACATCGACACTGAGTGAAGAGACAAATTCTATCATAAATACGACACCAAAAAGACATTATTATGTAAACATTATGGTCTTGCACTGAATACACTGTACACACGTGTGTACTCACATGCCAAAGCGTAGTGTCCCGGACACGTAGGTCTGCCAGTGCGCGCAGAAGAACATGAACATGCCCACGAAGCCACAGAAAAACATCCAGTTAGGGTAACTGCCAATGCCAGCGCATATACACGTTCCCACGGCGACAAATACTGCAGAGAGGTCAACGAGACAGCGGTCAGGGGTGGCAAATAAAGAGCAATAAGTGTGTAAATATTCGTCATAGAACGGGCAAAACTGTAAGAGCACAGGGGGTCTCACTGGACTAACGACATTTAACAAATAAGATTTAAAGAAGCCATCTCTACTACTCTGCTACTTTTCAGAGAACGCCGGGCCTTTTAAAAGGTTGAGAACCCTTTGGTGTAAAGCCTTCGATGACGATGAAAAGGGCGATACCTGTAGAGACCGCATCACAGCCGTGGTCAAAGAGTTCTCCCAGAGCCGAGCTGCTGTTGGTCCGCCGCGCCTGTTTCCCATCAATAGCGTCAAGTGACTGGTAGATAAAGAGACCTAAAGCGCTGAGAAAAAAAGCCCATGACGGAGCCTAGAGAAAGAGAGACCGAGGAATTCAAGGGTCAGCGTAAATTGCGTAAATTTTTTTTATGTACACTGTTGTGCATAGTTTTGAGTGATGTATATTTTCCTCCTCAAAACTGTACAGAACTGTAGATTTAACAAGCGAATATGTCTGTATGTCGATTGATCTAAAGCTAATACTCGTATATACGGTGTAACTCGTTTAAAGGTAAGAAGTGCTGCTGTGTTTACTGTTCGTGCCGTGAGCGGCCATGTTGATTTGATGCCACTTGCTGAACTCTGGGTCGAGCAGACCGACCGAAAAGGTTTACGAGTAGGAATTCGCAGTTGAGGGGATGTTTTCTTTGTTTTTACCGAGTTGGAGTTCAGAAATGACAAGTTACAGTTAGTCGTAACAGGGTGCCCCTTTTTTGAGAAATGTTTGTGGACACTCGTGTGCTTTTCGAACATCTCATTCCATAATTTATTGCCCCATACGTTGTTATGTCACGTTAGCTACCATTATTTAGCCCAGGCAACGGAAACATGGCATTAAAGCTTGCCCATTGGACTAGCTAAGGCATTTAAGATTTGTCCAGTCCTCCTGCATGAGTTATTAATATATTACTACTAGCTACATATCACTGCATGTCTTCGGAAAATCATCAGCAAACATCAACTGAAAGAATGAACCCATGTGTAGCATTAAATGTATGTAGGTGGTTTTGTGTGGACAAACTACATGTGGTCGTTTTGTTGGGTCAGGCTTTTACTGGTAATCTGGGATGCTGTCTTACTTACTCTGCAGTTTCACAACAAGGACTAAAACCTTCCTGACTTGCGCAATGATTCAGAGCCGTGTTGTGTCAACAACAGCTTTGTCAGCTCTGTGAACAGATTTCAGGAAGTGTTGCTCACTTTCAGCAATCGCTTCATCCTGGTCAGGGTTGGGGTGGAGTTATATGGTTATATAGTACGAGGACCCTGGAGCTGCGAGGCAGCAACATATGCCACATATGCCAAGGGCTGATTCAGCACATACAGCACACTCCTGTACATTCCTTAGATACTGAAGTCATGCACGCATTCAGTAACAGCCAATCGCCTAATAGATGTGCTATTGTTAGACAAACAAGAGTTGATCCCAGTCCTTTGTTACAAACGTCACAGTAAACTCCGCCGATCTTTCGGCCAACGAGGACAAAGGTTGGCCTTTATCTCCCGATACTCCCAAACAGGTGGGTGAACTTGTGATAGGAAAGCTGCTGATCTCTGTAGCAATAAATCAGCGAGAGTGGAGTCTGGACTTCTTTTTATTTTTGTACAGATCACGGAATAAGGGTCATAATGCCTCTTCACTGCGTTCGGGACAGGTCAAAGGTCAAGAGCCGGTGATAACGATGACTACAGACTCGCACTATAGAATGCTGTTTAACCAGTAACCCGGTGACGTTACTGAGATCGGCCTCATATCCACGTTAATCAGCTGTCAAACTGCTTTTCTACACAGCAGAATAACCCACTGTCGGATTACGCTGCACATCTGACTGAGCTTTTCTGCAGTGAACCCCACTGAAGAAATGAAACGCAACACTACGACGTGGATGAAACACGATAAAATACAACCTCAAGGCGAACGCTATGTACCGACGTCGTGCTATGCCCATGAACGAGGAAAACTATCCTTGGCGCAAAGTGGGAACACACCCTGGAGGGTGCACATCGGGGGCTGTTTACTTATCCCAATTTGTTGTTCAGATGAATAAGTCACAAGCGCAGAAGCATGTCTAAAAAAACAAAACAAAAAACATACAAGTAAAATAAAAACTACTGTGTGCTCAAAACAATAAACAGAAATACCAAAACATAGTATTATTACACACACACACACACACACACACACACACACACACACACACACACACACACTGTTGTAATGGTTAGTTTTCAGTTACTGTTATTTGTGTGTGTTTTTTTAAATTTTTTATCAGTATTATTGTGGTATCGTGTATCGGGATACTGTAGTGTGATAATATCAGGATACTGTAGAGTGATAATATCGGGATACTGTAGAGTGATAATATCGGATACTGTAGAGTGATAATATCGGGATACTGTAGTGTGATAATATCGGGATACTGTATTGTGATAATATCGGGATACTGTAGTGTGATAATATCGGGATACTGTAGAGTGATAATATCGGGATAGTGTAGTGTGATAATATCGGATACTGTAGAGTGATAATATCGGGATACTGTAGAGTGATAATATCGGGATACTGTAGTGTGATAATATCGGATACTGTAGTGTGATAATATCGGGATACTGTAGTGTGATAATATCGGGATACTGTATTGTGATAATATCGGGATACTGTAGTGTGATAATATCGGGATACTGTAGTGTGATAATATCGGGATACTGTAGTGTGATAATATCGGATACTGTAGTGTGATAATATCGGGATAGTGTAGTGTGATAATATCGGGATACTGTAGTGTGATAATATCGGGATACTGTAGAGTGATAATATCGGGATACTGTAGTGTGATAATATCGGATACTGTAGAGTGATAATATCGGGATACTGTATTGTGATAATATCGGGATACTGTATTGTGATAATATCGGGATACTGTAGTGTGATAATATCGGGATACTGTATTGTGATAATATCGGGATACTGTAGTGTGATAATATCGGGATACTGTAGAGTGATAATATCGGGATACTGTAGAGTGATAATATCGGGATACTGTAGTGTGATAATATCGGATACTGTAGAGTGATAATATCGGATACTGTATTGTGATAATATCGGGATAGTGTAGTGTGATAATATCGGGATACTGTATTGTGATAATATCGGGATACTGTAGTGTGATAATATCGGGATACTGTAGTGTGATAATATCGGATACTGTAGAGTGATAATATCGGGATAGTGTAGTGTGATAATATCGGATACTGTAGTGTGATAATATCGGATACTGTAGAGTGATAATATCGGGATAGTGTAGTGTGATAATATCGGGATACTGTAGAGTGATAATATCGGGATACTGTAGTGTGATAATATCGGGATACTGTAGAGTGATAATATCGGATACTGTAGTGTGATAATATCGGGATACTGTAGTGTGATAATATCGGATACTGTAGAGTGATAATATCGGATACTGTAGTGTGATAATATCGGGATACTGTAGAGTGATAATATCGGATACAGTAGTGTGATAATATCGGATACTGTAGAGTGATAATATCGGGATACTGTAGAGTGATAATATCGGATACTGTAGAGTGATAATATCGGATACAGTAGTGTGATAATATCGGATACTGTAGAGTGATAATATCGGGATACTGTAGAGTGATAATATCGGGATACTGTAGAGTGATAATATCGGATACAGTAGTGTGATAATATCGGATACTGTAGAGTGATAATATCGGGATACTGTAGTGTGATAATATCGGATACTGTAGAGTGATAATATCGGGATACTGTAGTGTGATAATATCGGGATACTGTAGAGTGATAATATCGGGATACTGTAGTGTGATAATATCGGGATACTGTAGAGTGATAATATCGGGATACTGTAGTGTGATAATATCGGATACTGTATTGTGATAATATCGGGATACTGTAGAGTGATAATATCGGATACTGTAGTGTGATAATATCGGATACTGTATTGTGATAATATCGGGATACTGTATTGTGATAATATCGGGATACTGTAGTGTGATAATATCGGGATACTGTAGTGTGATAATATCGGATACTGTAGTGTGATAATATCGGATACTGTAGAGTGATAATATCGGGATAGTGTAGTGTGATAATATCGGATACTGTAGTGTGATAATATCGGATACTGTAGTGTGATAATATCGGATACTGTAGAGTGATAATATCGGGATACTGTAGAGTGATAATATCGGGATACTGTATTGTGATAATATCGGGATACTGTAGAGTGATAATATCGGGATACTGTAGTGTGATAATATCGGATACTGTAGTGTGATAATATCGGGATACTGTATTGTGATAATATCGGGATACTGTAGTGTGATAATATCGGGATACTGTATTGTGATAATATCGGGATACTGTAGTGTGATAATATCGGGATACTGTAGAGTGATAATATCGGGATACTGTAGAGTGATAATATCGGGATACTGTATTGTGATAATATCGGGATACTGTAGTGTGATAATATCGGGATAGTGTAGTGTGATAATATCGGGATACTGTAGTGTGATAATATCGGATACTGTATTGTGATAATATCGGATACTGTAGAGTGATAATATCGGATACTGTAGTGTGATAATATCGGATACTGTAGTGTGATAATATCGGGATACTGTAGAGTGATAATATCGGGATACTGTAGTGTGATAATATCGGGATACTGTAGAGTGATAATATCGGGATACTGTAGTGTGATAATATCGGGATACTGTAGTGTGATAATATCGGGATAGTGTAGTGTGATAATATCGGGATAGTGTAGTGTGATAATATCGGGATACTGTAGAGTGATAATATCGGGATACTGTATTGTGATAATATCGGGATACTGTAGTGTGATAATATCGGGATACTGTAGTGTGATAATATCGGGATACTGTATTGTGATAATATCGGGATAGTGTAGTGTGATAATATCGGGATACTGTATTGTGATAATATCGGGATACTGTAGAGTGATAATATCGGATACTGTAGTGTGATAATATCGGGATAGTGTAGTGTGATAATATCGGGATAGTGTAGTGTGATAATATCGGGATACTGTAGAGTGATAATATCGGGATACTGTAGTGTGATAATATCGGGATACTGTAGTGTGATAATATCGGATACTGTAGTGTGATAATATCGGGATACTGTAGTGTGATAATATCGGATACTGTAGTGTGATAATATCGGGATAGTGTAGTGTGATAATATCGGGATACTGTAGTGTGATAATATCGGATACTGTAGTGTGATAATATCGGTATGGAGGTCTAGTCGATGGGATCGGGTCAGCTCTGGTTAGTTATTACACACTATTATTGAGAAAGTGTTTATGGGGAAATCGTGAAGAGAGAGAGAGAGAGAGAGAGAGAGAGAGATGATCAGGACACAACAGCAGAAGGCTGACTGGCCTGAAGTTCCTGACTGAACTCACCTCCTCTGTGGCAGTGGGGCAGTAAAACACCAGGATGATGGTCGTGAAGACGTTGATAATAAGTCCCGTGATGGTCAGCGTGTTCGGCGCGAGCCACGTCGGGATCTGCAGCACTAACCAGTTCCAGTAAATCTGACACGGCGGCTCCAGTAAGGAGCGACCCGCGGCGCTGTACTTGTGCTCTTCCAGGCGCTTGAGCTGCGCCGGGGACAGCGGCTCCGGCCACCCGCAGCGGGGCATCGCCGACTCACACACCGACTCCCCCCAGCCACCGGAACACCGTCTCTGCCCTTTTCTCTCCACCCGAGCGTCGAGCAAAGCGAGGCTTCTGCCGCGGCAGCTACGTGTAGAAAGTCATGTTCATGAGCGGAACCATCAGTCAGTCCAAGTGACGAGCTGCTGCTTCGGAGCGAGAAAAGCGAAGCGAGCAGGAAATCACGGAGCGGAAGTGGAAGCAGCCGGGAAAATTAAACACATACACACGCACATACATACACATATGTACACACATATGCACACACACGTACACACACACACATATGCACACACACATACATACATACATGCACATACACACACATATGCACACACACATACACACACATACACATATGCACATCCACATACATCCACATACACACACACACACATACATACACATATACACACACGTATATATATATATATATATATATATATATATATATACACACACACACATACATACACACATACATACACATATACACACACACATGCACACATCTGGGGCAGCTGTGGCTCAGGTGGTAGAGCGGGTTGTCCACTAATCGTAGGGTTGGCGGTTTGATCCCTGGCCCACATGCCTCCACATCATGGGCAAGACACTGAACCCCAAGTTGCTCCCGATGGCAGGCTAGCACCTTGCGTGTGTGTGTGTGTGTGTGTGTGTGTGTGTGAAACAGTGTAAATCGCTTTGTAGAACTGCTAAGGTTAAAAGGTGCTATATAAGTGCAGACCATTTACATACGTAAATACACACACAATCTGTCGTGTTTTCTTGTGTTGCTTAAACGACCCACTTTTACAAACATCATCAAACAGATCTTGACTGGTAGAAATGTGTGTTTACATGAACTTATTTGTGTGTTAAATGATCCAACCATGTGATTTGAGGTAAATATTTAATGTCCTGTTCACACATCCCTCTCCGGCACAAGGCCAAAACACATAACCGGCATTTTAAATGCGTCTCCACTTGTGATCGGATTTCGTACGTCGCGAAGATGTATCACGCCAGTCTTCCTCTGCGTTCGTTTTCAGGTAGAAATGTCCTGTCTCGTGTACCCGACATTAACAGGTCTTTTGTTGCTGTCCAGGACGCTTCGAGACACTTTTGCGCTCTGACTACCGATGTTATTTGGTCGTATGTGTCATGATCCACCTCTGAATGTGGTCTGAGTGATTGGATGACAATTCGTATCCAAGACACTTTGGACCCGGTTCACGTGTGTACTTAGCACTGGGTAAGCAGTTCACTTACCCAGGTGTGAACATGATCTACCAGTTTGAATCATTCACCTGTGTTTTGGCAGCCGATAACTGGTTCAGACCAAGTTGGATGTTTCAGCAAGTGTGACTGCTCTGAGGGAGGATCGAACAGACATCTTTAAACATGCAGTGTGTAAAAAGAAGAGAGAAAAAACCCCCAACCAAACAAACAAATAAAAACAACAAGAAGGTACCATACTGTTAAAAACACACTCAACACAGCTTTATTATCGTGACATTTATTCAACTCAACCGTACTAAACGAAGTATTGCTACTTCTTTCACTAAAAAAACCAAATCTGATAAGACAAACAAGGCAAACACTTCAAATGTATAACTGATTGAACAGCTAGCATGTCAGAGAGACTAGTTTTGCTGTTTTACAACATTGCACAGAGAAGTATTCTTGTTATATTCACCACAGTGCACTGAATGGAGTTGGGAAAAAAAAAAACCCAAAAAAAAAACAAAAATAAAAACTGCGAATTTCACTGGCAGGCCCTAGGCATGCTTTTTTTTTTTTTTTTAACATGAAACAAAATAATACATTGAAAACACCAACATATTTGCCAGAATCTTTTACTGTGTCTTACACATTTTGAAGCTACGAACCAATTCCGCTGAAGACGTGCATCTGTGCTTGAACAGGGTTTTGGGGAGAGCAGCCTGCCATACAGCTAGCCATTAGCAAAAAGTACTATAGGTCCATGTCCAAACACCGCATGCCATACCAAAGACGGGTCACACACGTCACTAAAGATCTCAAGCAACAGGGATTACTGGGAAAGCACTGGTTGAATCCCTCATCAGTCAGATCCCTTCTTCTCCGACTCCAGCGACTTTGTGTCATTCATGTACTTATCAATAAGATGCAAGGGAACGCCACGCTTCATCAGCTCAACGAATGTAAAGCCTCCTGAAGGAGATAGAGGAAAAGCACGTAGGATGCATATGAGGGAAAAGAACGACACATTGTAGTGTAGTGTAGTGTGGTGTGGTGTGGTGTAGTGTAATGTGGTGTGGTGTGGTGTAGTGTAATGTGTGGTGTGGTGTAGTGTAATGTGTGGTGTGGTGTGGTGTGGTGTAGTGTAATGTGGTATGGTGTGGTGTGGTGTAGTGTAGTGTAGTGTAATGTGGTGTGGTGTGGTGTGGTGTGGTGTAGTGTAATGTGGTATGGTGTGGTGTAGTGTAGTGTAATGTGGTGTGGTGTAGTGTAATGTGGTGTGGTGTGGTGTAATGTAGTGTAGTGTAGTGTGTTGTAGTGTAATGTAGTGTGGTGTAGTGTGGTGTGGTGTGGTGTAATGTGGTGTAGTGTAGTGTGGTGTGGTGTAGTGTAATGTAGTGTAATGTGGTGTGGTATGGTGTGGTGTGGTGTGGTGTAATGTGATGTGGTGTGGTGTGGTGTAGTGTAATGTGGTGTGGTGTAGTGTAATGTGGTGTAGTGTAATGTAGTGTAGTGTGGTGTAGTGTAGTGTAGTGTAGTGTGGTGTAGTGCGGTGTGGTGTGGTGTAGTGTAGTGTGGTGTAGTGCGGTGTGGTGTGGTGTAGTGTGGTGTAGTGTAATGTAGTGTAATGTAGTGTAATGTAGTGTGGTGTAGTGTAGTGTGGTGTAGTGTGGTGTGGTGTAGTGTGGTGTGGTGTGGTGTGGTGTAGTGTAGTGTAATGTGGTGTGGTGTGGTGTAGTGTAATGTGGTGTAGTGTGGTGTGGTGTAGTGTAGTGCAGTGTAGTGTGGTTTAGTGTAGTGTGGTGTGGTGTGGTGTAGTGTAATGTAGTGTAGTGTAATGTGGTGTAATGTGGTGTAGTGTGGTGTAGTGTAGTGTGGTGTAGTGTGGTGTGGTGTAGTGTAGTGTGGTGTGGTGTAGTGTGGTTTAGTGTAATGTAGTGTGGTGTGGTGTAGTGTAGTGTGGTGTAGTGTAGTGCGGTGTAGTGTAATGTAGTGTGGTGTGGTGTAGTGTGGTTTAGTGTAATGTAGTGTGGTGTAGTGTAGTGCGGTGCAGTGTAGTGCAGTGTAGTGTAATGTAGTGTGGTGTGGTGTGGTGTGGTCAGTGTCCAAAATGCACCTTCTACATATCAAGGGAGTAGATTTAAAAAAAAAATCAACAACAACAACAACAACAAACATATGGGGAGAGACACAAAGAAAGAAAGACGTCAGTACATACAGAAGCAGGCATTACACAAACCTGTGAGTACAGTAACATCTCCGACAAGTAATATTATAGCAGTATGTCATGTGTGCTTGCTCTAAATGGATAGTGGGTCAGAAATCTGTTACTCTCCAAAGAAACATTTAGCAATATACAGTACGTAAATCCTGCATCTAGGGGAAAATCTGGTGGAAAAATAATAGTCTGACTCAGACTGAGAGGAGGAAGTTACTCACCCTCTGTTTGTTATATGGTACACAAGCACAGTTACTATGAAACGGGGATCATGCAAGCAGCAGCACACCGGCGTCTGAGACACTGGCACAGTTTTCCAGTTATTAGAGAGATAGAGAGAGAAAGCTTTCTCACACACCAGCTTAGTGCTGTCAGTGCTCTGCGATGGGAAAGCATGCAGGAAGGAGCACGGAAAACAAGTCTACAGCGTAGACATGACCGACACAACTGCTGATGAACAGAAACGATGTTAATAGCACATAGCACTCTCTAACGAAAAGTAAGGCCTCAAGGTCATGAGCGAACCCAAATCAGCAAAAGCAGGATTAATGAGAGGTGCCGAATGAATGATATAAATAAGCTTCATATGCCCGAAACCATATGAAAGCTTACCTTAGATGAGAATAACACATTCACTATTCCTGAGTGATGACTGAGGAGAAAAGAGAAGAGGGGGTTAAACCCTGTGTTTTAAGTGAGAGAGTTATGTGTGTGTCAGGCTGCATCGCTGCATCGCATCATTACAGATTTAACATGGAGGATTAAGACACAAGAGATCTGCTGAGAGGGAAACCGAGTGATGGGAGAGTGTATGGCATTGTCAGCTAACCAATTTGTATACTATGGATTTTAAAGTAATGATGAAGGGGTTTCCTGAAATCGGAAAAAAGGTTGTAAAAGCCAAGCGAAAGAAGGGTGAGAAGCATGAGCGGGTCATGCTCTCGTTTAGTGAATGCAGAGACCTTTCTGCTTTAAAAAATCTTGATTAAAAAAAAAAGCAGAAGGCAACAGATCTCATCTGACATAACAGCGAGACACCTGAATCCTTTGTTAACAGGGCAACTGATTCAGAAATTTACATCGAGCAGGCCAGCTATGGAATCTGGAAGTGAAAAGCAGCAGTTATTTTCTCATTATGAAAAAACAAACAACCTGTAAACGTGTACCAAGAATCATGACATCATATTAACTACAGTCCCCTCTGAAAGTATTGGAACGGCAAGGCCCATTCTTTTGTTTTCGCTATACACTGAAGACATTTGGGTTTGAGATCAAAAGATGAACATGAGACGACAGACCAGAAATTTCAGCTTTCATTTCCTCATATTCACATCTAGACGTGTTAAACAACGTAGAACATGGCACATTTTGTTTGAACCCACCCATTTGTCAAGTGATCAAAAATATTGGAACATGTGATGTTTAAACAGTTGTTTGCTCTGAATGTTTACTTTTGGTTTGAGCCCTGGGTTTCACCTGTGAGGACTGCATTTGTAAACCAACATGAAGACCAGAGAGCTGTCTATGGGAGAAAATCATCGGGCATAAACAATACAACAATTTGGAATGTCCTGAAAAAGAAAGAAACCACTGGCGTACTAACAACCAGACATGGAACGGGTCGGCCGAGGAAAACAACGGCAGCTGATGACGGAAACATTGTGAGAGCTGTGAGGAAAAACACAAAACAACAGTCAGTGACATCACCGACAACCTCCACAGTAATTTACTTTAAGCCTGTTCTATTTCTGTTCTATTACTTTTGCTCACCTAAAAATTGTGTGGTCTGCCACCAAAGGTGCCATGTTCTAAGTTGTTTAACACATCTCGATGTAAATATCAGGAAATGAAAGCTGAAATTCTGATCTATTGTCTCATATTCATCTATTGATCTAAAACCCAAATGTCTTCAGTGTGTAACAAAAAACAATGGCCTTGCCATTCCAATACTTTTGAAGAGACCTGTGTATGGTAACTCGTGTTATAAATGCATACGAATGTAACAAGAACCAGCAAAAAAAAGATGATATGAATGAATGAATAACAGCTATGATGTTTAGTACTGGTTCCTGTGAGACACAATTGCTAAGCTACACTGGATTAGATGAAATTTCTAACAGTCCTTAATGAAATTAAGCATAATTGTTCTTCTAACCCCATGATCCCATGATTAATCCCTTATCTATGACAATAGTCGAACTGCATAACTTGCACTGAAGCCCAGACTGACCTTTCACCTCCAGTTTGCAGTCCACCTGGGCCTCCCCGAGGTCATTGATGGCCTTGCAGGAGTACATGCCGCCGTCGAACGGGCTGGGCTTCCGGATCTCCAATGTACACACACCCTGGCTGCTGAACATGCGGTAGCGTGGGTCATCAATGATGGTGATCTTATTCTTCATCCAGATCACTTTGGGCTATATAAGGGAAATATCGGGCACGTCTCAAAAACATCACCAAGTCCAGTAAAAATACGTGACATAAAGTGTGAAATAAAGTGTATTTCAGGTTGCATGTTCGCACAGCGGATAGCGTTGCTGCCTCAGAGCTCCAGGAACCATCAGGTACCAAATTATGAACATCCAGCATTAAGAGAGTCCTACATCACCATGGCCTGTCATGCAAGGAAGAAGCTCTTACTCAAGGACCGGTATAAAAAAAGCCAGACTGGAGTTTGCAGGAGATCACCAGCCTTTTGGAGAAGTGTTCTCTGGTCAGGAGAAATAAACTTTTAACGGTTAGGCCATAATGATCAGCGCTATGCATGGAAGGAAAACGAGTGAGGCTTTTAATCTGAAGAACACCATCCCAACTGTGAAGCATGGGGGTGGCAGCATCATGTTGTGGGGGGGGGGGGGTGTTTTGCTGGAAAAGGGACTGATGGACTTTAGAGAATAGATGAGATTATGCGGAAGAAATATTGAAGCAACACCTCAAGACATCAGCCAGAAAGTTAAAACCTGGTTATGTCTGGGTTACAACAAGATGTAATAAAATGGCTTAAAGACAACAAAGTGAAAGTATTGGAGTGGCCATCATAAAGCCCTGACCTGAATCCTATAAAATATTTTAAAAATTGTGGAGTGAAATGAAAAAGCGTTTCAGAGCGAGGAGGCCCAGAAACCTGACTGAGTTTACACCAATTTTGTCAGGAGGAATGGGAACAATTCCACCAAAGTATTGTGAGAAGCTTGTAGAAGGCTACAGCAAGAGTTTTATTCAAGTTCAAGCGATTAAAAGGCAACGACACTAAATACTAACGAAGTATATATTGAAATGACCTCTTATGGAAATAAAGTAGATACCCTGCAATCAGAGCATCTCTGTAGCATTACGGACCTGTCTGTATCTGCTGAGTGGTGAATGGCTGATATTAACACAGAGCTACACACATCACTCACGTACCCGTGGGTTGGCGCGGACACTGCAGTTGAGGGTCGCGTTGTACCCTGCGACGGCAAACGTGTTGATGAGCGGCTGCGTGAACTTGGGTGCCTCTGTGAAGTCATAGTTGATGTATTCTGGGTTCTTCAGGTTCATCCCTGAGAATGAGTGACAGGAGGCAGAAGAAGAAGAGGAGGAAGAAGAATAGAGGGGATATGGATAGCGGGAGTGTGCATGATACGGGCCAAGCACTGTATCATGGGGGAATTTCCCTTATGTGATGAAGAAGAGACAACACCGATTTAGTTTACCATCAGGCCATTAAGAGCACAGTGTGCAATATTATATATATATTTTTGTGTTTGTAACATATCACAAATTGAACAGCTTTGCAGGTTTACTCTATATTTTTTTGTCCAAATAAGCAACAAAAATGAGAAGATAAATGGATGGAGAAAGGTACACTGCAAAATATGACATCTTTTCAAGTGAAAATATCTTGAATATAGTCACATTCATCTAGTATTTCCTTATTATTATTATTATTATTATTATAAGATTACAATAAATCAATGATATAATTATTAAACACGTTTCTAGACATTATCTTCTAATTTCAAGCTGGAAATAGTCTTGTCCTATTGGCAGATGATTTTGCCAATTTTAAGTATTTATTACTAATTGGTAAAAATGTCTAGAAATAAGTTAGAATCTTACGTATATTTGATTGATTGTAATCTTATAATAGGAAATAACTAGATCAACGTAACTATATTCAAGACATTTTCACTTGCTAAGATGTAGAAGTCACTGAAATCTTTATATACTTTATGTGTTTTATGTTCATTTTAAAACCATGGATATTTCTAATAAGTGAGCGTTTATGTCTGTAGTTCAGTGATTACACTATATCTTGAATGAATAAGTACAATTGGTCACAGTTTCAATACGGTTTCAAGTAAAACATAGAACATTTGATAGATTTTTCATTTTTTACCTCAGCAACTGGATATTTGTTAGGAGATCCAAGACAGCTACAGTGGAAAGCTATGCACGTGTGGTTACGCGAGTGAGGAATGCACGTTTTTTCTCTGCTTAAACCAGGAACTACCTTACAGAGGTTGTCAAGCCACAGAGTCGAAACTTACCCTCCTTCGCTATGACTGCTGTATCTTTAGTGGTGGTGGCGTTCTCGCTCAGGCCCACCATGTTCTCCGAGAAGATCCTGAAGTAGTACTCGTTGCCTACTACCAGCTCACTGATAGTGAGGCACGTGCGGTGGTAGTGCTCCACACAGGTGTACCACTCCTGTTGACGCAATAGGCAACCGGATATTATGCGACATTTGTAGAAATTGCAATGAGCAAATGAATTAACTGAGAGTGCGTTGGGATGTTCTTGCAACAAAAGCAGGAAACTGGGAAACAAACAAACTAAACAAAAATCTTATATACCATGGTCTTTTTATCTGCCTTCTGGATGGTGTATCCTGTTATGGGGGCATTGCCGCTATCCTTGGGTGGCGTCCAGTCCAGAGCTACATTGTCACCCCAGACCTCCTCAATTCGAACACATTGTGGAGGACCAGGACGGTCTGATGGACAGAGCATCATAAAAAGACATTTGTTTAACATTATCTAGGCTATTGTACGGCAGTTAAGTTAAGGCTACCTATGTTTTTGACCATCATACAGTATTCTAATCAAATATTCCATGTAAGTCTCTTTCCGAACTTTGAGTATTATAGAGGATGATTGCTAACCCACGATCTGGATATCCAGGATGGCTGTATCCACAAGTTTTTCCACCTGCACCATCATCTTATATTTCCCAGAGTGCTTGCGCTCAGCTTTACGAATGAAGATGATGCTGTCGCAGTCTGAGTTGCGGATGTTGACCTGCGTAGGATCGATAGCTTCATCATCCTTCAGCCAGGTAATCTTTGGCCTGGGCTTGCCCTGGGCAAAACATTTTACAAATCGCAACCTCATTACGCTAAATATATTTTTTTGTTTTGTTACATTTCGGTTAAATTCCACGAAATGTAATTAAGTTCATTAATGATCATTGCCTTACCATGAATGGCACAACGAGGTTAACTTGTTCTCCGACCTTGCGCATGTACGTCTGCTTCAAGTGGCGAGGGATACGGATCTTAGGGGGCTCTGCAAGACACAAGTTTCATAATCTATGCACCACCTACAATGCCATTTTGACAAATGTAATAGATCTTTTATAATCTAAGGCTTTTGTAGGCCTCTTCCAATAGAATAACTCCAACCGATTAGAACTATAAACATCTCCGGGTTTATACTATTCTTTAAGTGTATTAAGTTCATAGCAATTCAGTTATGAACATTACTTTTCATATTAACTCGTTCCAAAATCTAAAAAAAAAAAATATGCGCTTTTTGCATATTATAATACTAAAAACAGGAGCTGCAGATGATGTCGCTCACCAACGACCTCTTTGACCAGGACAGAGTGTTGAATGGTGCGCGGTTGGCTGGCACCGGCCGCATTAATCGCCTTCACTCGGATCAGGATCTTGGACTCTGGTGTCAGGTCTGTGATGGTGTATTTGGTTTTGTCAGTTATCAGTTCCTTGTTGGCAAGTATCCAGTCGTCCGCTGTGGAAACAGAAAATAGTTCAGCTTTTATACTTATGACCACCTTCGGAGAGTGTTTTCTTCAAAAAGACACGGTATCATCACATGATGTCAGCTCTATTGACCAGTTGTATTATACACAATTATCAGTCCTCACTAGATGATGAATGAATTGGCAATACGTATAATTTCTTTTTTGTTTTTATTTTTTATTTTTTACTGCTGCTCAATACCATGATATGATTGCTCAAGTACATACAGTGGAAATACTGACTTTATAGTACAGTTTAGTTCTGGCAGCACTTATTATTTATTAGTGTTAGTGATAGTTGTGTGACAAAGTATACACAGGTCTATAGGGGTGTCTTACTTCCTTCAATGCAGTACTCCACTTGGTACCCATCTAACCCGGCAGCACCGATGGTTTCTGGAGGACGCCATTTCACCGTCACAGATGTATCTGTCACCTCATCAACCACCAGCATTGTGGGTTCACTGGTGACAGCTTAAAAACAACAACAACAACACACACACACACACACACACACACACACATACACACACACACACACACACACACACACATACACACACATACACACACACACACACACACACACCAGTGGGGATTATATCTCTCTGGCATGTCCTCCCAGACTCTCCTTGGGCTGGGATGGATCCTGATCTCTTGAACTTTTAATTCAGCCATAATAATGACATGTTTAAGGTCCTCTAAATCTCAGGCTTGTGCTGTGTGTAGAGCGGGAATTCTCTGGAAAGCAACAGCTGCAAAAGGGGTGTCTGAAGGGCAAGCTCAAATATGGCCATGGGGTCATGGTATATCTGTTGCTGTCTCCTATGAAGGGATTTGCTAGGATTGTGCACTATTATCTTACGTAAAAAGACAAAATGGGTGTGATATAACCAAGCATAAGTACTTATAGACAGGTGGAGGCACTGGAGGTGTAAGGACGACCAGCAAGTGCAAAGGTGTGAAAGGTGTGGTACTCACCAAGGGGAATAAAGGGTTTGGACGGATCACTGGGCTTGGAAACACCGATCGCGTTAACAGCAAAAATCCGCACCTCATACGGCACACCCTCAATCATCTTCTTAGGCTCAAATGTGGTCTCTTTGCAGAGGTCGAAGTTAAGTCGCATCCACCTGGAGCTCTGCTTCTTTTTCCTCTCAATGAAGTATCCTGTGGGACAGAACAGCACAGCCATAAGGACAATGCTGGTGTTGGAGAAGCTGCTTTTTTATGCTGATTCATGTTAAGACTGGGATTTGGCTTTAGACAATGGTGTCTACATACAGTATAGTATAAAAGGACTCCAATTAAAAAACTTTACAAAACAATTAAGCTGTATAAAAAAATAGGACAGTATGTTTGATGTATTTCCTTACCCAGGATAGGCGAACCCCCATCATAAAGAGGAGGATCCCATGTCATTGTACACCAGTCACCACCAACTGTAGGAACCAAGGGAGGCCCAGGAGGATCAGGGATATCTAGAACACAGATATGAGAAATAGCATATACAGTTGCAATCAAAATGATTCAACCCCCATTGCAAATCAGGTTTATTGTCTAAATTTACAGACAAATCAAACAAAAGCAACTGAAATAGTTCAGCACAACAAATACTTCAAGTGGTTTCCTCAAATTCAACTGAAAATGCATTATAATGACTTCTCCAGTCTCAAAATTATTCAACCCCCTGAATAGAATCCCTCACAACAGCACAAATGTGCAAAACAGGTGTTGTCTCAAGCAGACCTGATGCAACTAATCAAGGGCTTCATTAATTGCACCAGATGTGCTTGAGCTGGAACACATGAAATACCTGAACTGGCTAGCGGCAGAAAACACATGAAATACCTGGACAGGGCAGAAAAAGGAAGCTATCAATTGCTGCAACCAGATTTCTGAGAAGGCAAGTTGTGAAAAACCCTCGAGTTTTCAAAAGACTCGATTGCAAAAGACCTGCAGCAAGACTTAGCCGCAACAGGCACTGAGGTTTCAGTGAGCACAGTATGGCGTGTAGTAAACGCAGAAGGTTTCCATGCCAGAACTCCAAGATGTACACCACTACTGATCCAAAAGCACAAGAAAAGTCGGCTCAAAATCATATAAATAAGCCACAGAAGTTTTGGGATTCTGTTCTGTGAGATGAGAGATTTGTGTCTGTGATCTGTGTCTTGACAGATGAAACAAAACTGTAACTTTTCGGCACGATGGATCAGCGGTATGTCTGGAGAAAGAAGAATGAAGAAAGAACACTCTGTCCACAGTCAAGCATGGTGGTGGCTCGGTGATGCTCTGGCACTGGATACCTGCAGCATGTGGAAGGCAAGATGGATTCATTGAAGTATCAGGAAATCCTAGGAGAAAACGTCATGCCGTCTGTGAGGAAGCTGAAGCTTTGGCATCATTGGACCTTCCAACAGAACAATGATCCCAAGCATACCTCAAATTCCACCAAGGCTTGGTTCCGTCCAGGAAGATTCTACAGATTCTACTACCTGACTTGAACCCCATAGAAAACTCTCTGGTGGGATATGAAGAAGGCGGTCGCAGCACGCAAACCCAAGAATATTACTGAACTGTTGGCCATTGCTCATGAGGAATGGGCTAAGATCCTCAGGAACGCTGCCAGAAGCTGGTGTCTGGCTATGCATCTCGTTTGCAGCAGGTCATAACAGCAAAAGGGTGCTCTACTATGTACTAAAGATGCTTACCATGAAGGGGTTGAATCATTTTGAGACTGGAGAAGTCATTATAAGTTGCATTTTCAGTTGAATTTAAAACAAGTAGCGTCATGATTATAGACCACCAACAACCTCTACATAATCCAGTGATGTTAACTGTAGAATCCAGATGCTTCAGTGTAATTATTTAAGAGCCTTACCCACAACCTTAATCTTCACACTGCCTGTATCCTCTCCTGCTTCATTCTGCAGGACGATCTTGTAGTTGCCACTGTCTTCTCTCTCAGTGACTTCAATAGTGAGGCAGGTGTGGTCAGAGAAAGTCTCTGCACGAACTCGATTCCCTGTCTCAAGAATGACCTGTACACAAGTACAATGGGAACTGGCTCAAGGTTTTATTTATATTTATACTTTTTCTACACAAAATCTCAGGCCAATAGTCTCAGGCTGCTGGTTGCAAAAAGACCCAAGTAGCCTAGCAACATGATGCTACTTGGTTATAATCTGACTGAAGAATCTTATCAAGAATTTTATTAGCCAAAATGTTCTCCACTTATTATTAATGGATTAGCACTAAGAGACAGGGAGTGTTATTCAGCTAAACTAACAATTTCAAATGGCATCACTCTAGAAGAACCTCATGGCTTGGTGTCCTGTCAGTAGCTAAATGATACTAAGCGGTGGTCTAGCATGCAATGTTCAAAAATATATGCACATTTGTTAGAAACTGAAGGTATACAAGTCACTTGATGCTTACAGTTTTGTTGTTTATGGGCATGTTCAAGACATAATGTTTTACAATTACAACATCAAGGACGTTGTGGCACTGAAAGCCAACCAGATGACTCACTTGTTAGCTGAGTAAAGCTGGCTAGCTAAATATGTCCATTAGGCAACTCCTCAGTAAGAACATGATCTAGCTATCTATTTTTAGCTAGTTAGTTTCTTGATGTAGATTTTAGGTTAGACAACAACAACAACAGTAACAACAAAAAACCACAACAGGTTTCAATAAGTAATAAAGTAAACCAACATTCAGAAAGCAGGTGGGAAAAAACCACCTTTAGTGTTTGAAGTTTTGAGAGTTTATCAGTCCCTCATGTCGTTTTGAAGAAATTTTGGCCCACTATTCTTTACAATATTGTTGCAGTTCATTGATGTCTGAGGGCATTTGTATATGCACAGCTCTCTTAAGATCTTGCCACAACATCTCAATGGGGTTGAGGTCTGGACTTTGACTTGGCCATTCCAACACCTTGATTTTTTTCTTCTTTAGCCACTCAGATTACACCGTACCATCCCCATATCGGCACAGTATTGTCCCCAAAATCAGCACCAAATTGTCCCCATATCAGAACCATATCGGCATCATATCGTCCCCATACTGGTTCCGTATCTTTCACGTATCGTCCCCATATCGGCTCTGTGTCATCCCCATATCAGCACCATGTTGCCTCCATACTGGCACAGTATTATCCCCATATCGGCACTGTGCTTGGGATCATTGTCCTGTTGCATGAACCAATTTTGGCCCAGCTTAAACTGCTGGACAGATGGCCTCACATTTGTCTCATGAATATTCAGGTATAAAGTGGAGTTCATCGTTGTCTCAATGACTGAAAGTTTCCCAGGTGCAAAACAAGCCCAAATCATCACCCCTCCACCACCATGTTTGACAGTTGGTATGAGGTGTTTGTGGCAACATGCTGTGTTTGGCTTTTGCAAAACATAGTGCTGTGCATGATGACCAAACATCTCCACCTTGGTCTCATCAGTCCAAAGGATATTCAGTCCAAACCTAATCTTGCTGCCATATTCTTTTGGAGAGAAGGGACATTTTCCCTTAGCCACCCTTCCATGAAAGCCATACTTGTTTAATTTTTTTCTGATTGTGCTATCACAAACAAACATTTAACATGCTTAAAGATGCCTGTAGGTCACATGATGTAGCTCTTGTTTTTTGTTTGTTTGTTTTTTCCCTCTGAGCCTTATTCAATTCAATTCAATTCAGTTTTATTTGTATAGCGCTTTTAACAATGCACATTGTCCCAAAGCAGCTTTACGGAAATATATAAATTCAGGATATAGATTTTAAATGTATGAATTTATCCCTAAACAATCTGACCTTGGACTGAATTTGCTGGGACACCCACTCCTGGGAAGACTGGCAAATGCCTTGAAGGCTCTCCATTTGTAAACAGTCTTTCTCATTGTAGAATGGTGAATTTCAGATTGTTTGGAGATGGCCTTATAACCCTTCCCAGTTTGATGAGCAGCAGCAATTGCTTCTCTGAAGTCATGGCTGATGTCATTTCTTCTTGGCCTGACGTAGACACACACCTGAGTGCTCCTGAACATCAAACTGCCAAACATTCTGCTTTTATAGAGGTAATCACACTTCTTGATAATGAACTAATCTGCATTTCAATAGTAACACCTGGCTGCTAATTACTCTTTTAATGATTGAGGAAGTAGGAAATGTGTACTTATTATTTCCCACCTGGTTTCTGAATGTTGGTTTACTTTTTGGGAAAAAAAAATTAATACATATTGAAATCTGTTGTGCTGTTTTGTTTTGTTTTTGTCACCTGATTATTTGTTTGTTTATAAAAGTTGGTGAGGACCACACAATTGTTATTTAGGCCCTGATAAATAAAAACATAGAATTGAAGGAGGGTGTACATTCTTTTTCCCATGACTGTACATAGCTTAGTTAAAGCAATAAATTAGACATGTTTACTAACTAGCAAGCTAATTCTTAGTTAGTATGCCAACTTCATTGATACTTCTGTTGGCCTGGAAAGGTGTTTGATTTGACATATGTACTATGGACACTTCCCATTCCAACACCCAACACGAAATTTTAGAAAAACAAACTCTGGCTTGCTCTTAAAATTCACTATAGTCTCCTGCTATAGTGTCCTGCTATGCTTCTGCAACCAGGAGGCGCAGCTGACTTCACAGTGATGTGTCTCTGTAACAGTCTAGATGACTGGCCTTCAAGTCCCCTCTGTCAGCACACTATGTCCACTCACCCGCTCTCCTTTCATCCACACCACTCTGGGTATAGGCTCTCCGGTGATGGGGACCTCCAAACGCAGCTTGTTACCAGCCACAACAGTGATAGTGTTATCTGGAGCATTCAGAGCATCCAAATGCACTTTAGGGGGATCTAAATTAAAAACAAACAGCAATGTTGTACCACCAGAAACTCCAGTCAGCAACTCTCAGTAGACACTCCTCAGATAACCTCAGTGTTTCAGTAAATAAGTCAAACAAGCTTTCAATACTTATATTTGTTATGAATTTCCCCATAAAGAAAATACAGAATATGGTACCTATTATGTGGACTTTGGCACTAAGGCTTTGTGTGTACCCTTCAGGCACAAACGTATAGTCTCCAGCATCATGTAGGGTGCAGCTCTCAACTTCCATCTTATGGGTCCTGTCAGACACAAAGAAAGACAAAAAGCAAACGTTTGAGTTGTTTAGTGTGCGAGTGTGGTGAATGTTGGTAGTTTGACAGGATAATAAAGGATGATGTTTGCAGGAGTGTAAACACGGATTTAATGCAGGGTGAAGAAGTAGAAGTGTGTGACTGTACTTGGCTCTGTGGATGATGGTGATGCGATCACTGGACTGGATAAGCTGGCCATTTCTGTACCAGCGCCCAGGAACGTTTATGGGTAAGATCTCACAGTGTAGTTTGAGTGGCTGCCCCAAACGGATCGTCATGTCTTGTAGATCTTGCAGAATCTTCAGTGGCTTCACTGCGGACGCGGAAGAGAGACAGACAAGAGAAGAAAATGTTTTTTTGTAGCACAGTGTTTGGATTAGTAGCAATAGAACTGGGCCACTATAAAGAACAGAACTAAATTGTGCTCACAGTCCACTTGGACACGGGCCTCACTGGTACCCCCAGTTGCCATGGCAGAATAGGTGCCTGTGTCGTCCTTCATGGCGTCATCTATAATCAGCCAGTGCTTTGTGCCTTCAGACTTTACACGATATCTTGAACGCACCCCAGTAGGAACCTCCACCCCATTCTTCAACCTGTCACAGTGGAATGGGGAAAGTTATGTTTTTATACCTCCTCAATGTTATCACCTCTATATTGATACTTTTACGCAAAGCCACAGAAACGAACCATTTAACTTGTGCTCCCTCTTCGGACACCTCACACTCTAGCTCGATTCGTTCATTGACCGTAGTCTTTACAGCCTCCAGCTCTTTAACAATCTTCACTGGTAACACTACACAAAAGGTCAGACTGACATTTTTACATTTACATAGATATTAAGACCATATACTTACTGTATACATGCAAGATCTCACAGCATATATCTTTTACCAGCTGACATACACTTATAGAATGAAAAGATGCAAAAGAACACTAATGTCTAATGTGTAAGAGAATTTACCTTTCACAAACAGTTCAGTAGTACATTTCTCATCTCCAGCTACCACTGAATAGGCAGCATCATCATTCATCTGACAGTTATTGATAACCATGATCCTCTGTGTGCCCTTGTGCTCAAAGATAAACCTGCACAAAAGCCATTAATCAGTAACGTACTGTGAGTTTACCTGAAAAGCTGCTCAATGCATTAAATGTTAATTATGAAGAGATTTAAATAGAAGTAAACACAATGTTTCTGTTTTGTTTGAAGCTAAACTACTGTGATTGTAATATAGAGCATGAGATATATAATATATACCTTAATGTCTTTTTTAAGAAATACCTTAAAAAAGATATAAATCATGCAAAAAAAGCATATTCAGATATACGTTCACTTTGCATTTTAGTGAACACTGTCACAAAGTAGAAATCCGAATATAGATATAGACTTATTTATCCCTACTGACCAAGCTAGAGGTGACAGTGGCAAAAAAAAACATAACCTAGAACAACATGACCTGACATGGTCATTTACCACTTTAACCAGCGCTGTCTAAGTACTGTGATGAGGCCTAAATCTGATTGAAAAACTTCATGAATGTTATGTGCAACAACATTTTCTTTGAATTGTATAACAGTATTTTTCCCACAGCTAATAAAATTTTGTTTTTAATTGAGTTAAGGCACACTTGCATAACATATAGTCCAATAGGCATAAGTATGAAAAAGTAACTGCTCTCGAGGATCAACACTGACAGAGTAGATGTTAGCAAATAGTTAAAGACTTACAGGTTTGAACACTTACTTCCTATTACTTAAGATTCAACGAGGAGTCCGAATGGAGCCACACCACAGGAGGGAAGAGGTGGAGGTTATGGTGCACCAGGGAAAGTGCCACGGCAAAACAGGCAGAAAAAGACAGGATAGAAGGACACAAAGATGTCATTTCAAGCTTTAGAGAGACATCATCAGATATTAAAGACCAAAAATCTGCACTCGCTACCCAGATCACTGTGGTTAGTCAGACTTTGAACAGCCTGCTTGTGAAAGGTGTTTCCTGTGAATCCCAGGAAACATTGCATACTTTCTCTAAAACCCATGGCAAGACATTTTCACAAGTAGCATCTTAGCATTATCTATAGCTTCTGTGGGCTTAAAGGTAGGCTTCTGGTTAATTAAATGCTAGAAGAGTAAAATACATACAGATCTGTTCCAGAATTAAATCTGACAATTTTCTAAATTTGGCCTGTTTGGAGTAATGTTTGGAAATGTTCAAGAATTCTTACAAAGCTGACACCAATAGTACCTTTTCAGATACAGAACAGTTAAAGAGGTTGGTAATATGTGACTGAATATCAAGAACCATTACATATGGGTCCTGCAGAACCACCAAATTCAGATAAAGCCCCAGTAAAGCCATACCACAAATGAAGATACATTTTCTGAGAAAACCTCATAATGCCTCTCATTTGTGAAAGATTGAGGCAATAGAATGAAGGCTCGAAAATATTTAACCTACTTTGGAGTAGGACGAATCTCTTGGCCATTCTTGTACCATTTCAGTTCAACAGTCGGGTCAGCCAGGTCCACGATTAATCGTACCTTCCCTCCTTTGTCCACCTGGTACGCAGGTTCTAACCTCTTGGCAAACGCTATAAGAAAGAGTAAGAAGGTGATAAAATTGCATTCAGTTGAACAATTCTAGAATTCAGTCCACTAGTGATTCCCTGGAGCATGCACCTTCACTCTTCTTCTCCTCTTTTTTCGTCTTCTTCAGCCTTCTCAACAGACCGCGGAGGTCTGTGATGCCGTACATGAAGGCGATCTTCTCATACTCATCTGGTCGGGCGTTTTTCAGGATCTCCCAGACATCCACCTCTGGTACCTCCTCCTGTTTGTGCTCTCTGACACCACAGAGCACAGAAATCTTATCAGTTCAGCGCTTACCACCAGGATCGACATGTGTTCAAGAACCAGGATGCTTACTAATTAGGAGGATAACTGAGATGCTGATCGTTTAGAGCATGTAAATAGCATGATTCCTGTATATTGCTGAAGATTACTTAATAGTAACAGTTGGTTTCACTACATTTTTCACTGTAGTTCCGCTGCATGTGTTTCACAAAGCGATGGCCATGAGAAATAGTCTTATAAAGGTTTAAGCTATCCTATTATGCATGAGATATATATGATGTTTGGGAAAAAAAATACCAGGGGAGGGATTTGTTATGCAGCTCATGGTTTTTAAATAGTAAATAAATAAATAAATAAATAAATAAAGCAATTTAACAAACCAGTTCTCAATTAAGTTGACACATGGAATTTGTCAGTGGTAAAGGCAAAATGAATGAATATTCAGGATTAAAATAATAATCATTATTTCATAGAAAGACTATGCTGTGAAAGTCAAACCTATCATTTCAAACATGACTCTTTAAGCATCATTGTATTCAGGTTATGAAACTTTTTCTTAGCCATGTTGTTATAAAGGCCAGTCCCTATGCAGGTGTGTTAAATTAGTAAAAGTATTTGATGGCTTGGAATGAGTGGTGAGTGTTTATTAAAGGTGAATAGAGTTGTTATAATACGTTTATTGAGGATGTTTTATAGGATGTGAGAAGTTCAGTTAGTCATCATTAGTCTATGTCAATCAGGCCTTACATTCACAGACATTGTTCTGAATGTCTAGAAGATCTGAGGGAAACAGCATGAAATGATTATTTTCATTTCATTTCCTCTAATGTGTGTTTCAGGTCTGCATATAGGCAGCCATGTAGTAAAGAGAACTGTCAGGCACGTTTGCAATTGTATAATGTATTCATTTGCATTTAAAAGATGCTTCAATGTAGTGATAACACTATTTCGCAGCTTCATTTATAGGTGATCCACCAACTTCGCATAAATCGCTGGAAAATTGTGCCCTTTGGTTCAATTTTTGAATTGGTGTCCTCCTTTTAATACTAAAGTAACACTGCTGGGAAGAAGCAACTTACCGAAGTTACACTACTCATGGACCATTGTTATGATCCATTCTTCTCAAGCAATGTCAGTCTAGTAATTATAATGAAACTGATTATCGTTCAGTTCTTCAATGTTAAATAATATTGTGAAACTAATAAAACACTGGACCCGCAGATGGACCCTGGATGTGTGAGAGGTTAAACTCTAATCCGAGTCTTAGTTTAGATTTAAAATACAAAGGGCAATTTCCACGATTTCCGAGTATTTCTGGAACTTTAATGAATGCTGCCTTTAAATGAAGTGTTACCAGACTACAGTAAATCAACACTCTTGCTTGTCCATGCTGGATAAACTATGGGATTACGGTACTTACCGGCAGTAAGGTCTAATTTAATTACCTACTTTCTGTACTAACCTGGTGTTTCTGAATGTGTGGGAAAGAAGAAGAGACAAGCCAAAATAAATGTGGAATTTATTTTAGTTTCTTTTGTGCTATTTACTGAACAGCAGAGCACAAAAGCCAACCCTAAACAACTTTTTAAAACTTATATATATATATATATATATATATATATATATATATATATATATATATATATATATATATATATATATATATATATATATATATATATATATATATATATATATATATATATATATATATATATATATATATATATATATATATTTTTTTTCCCTTAAATAATGTGATTCATATACACTGGCTAAATTTTCACAGTATCTGGCAATAATGGGAGTATGCACAACATATTTATTAAACCATATAGTACATATACAATGTATAAACATGCTGAAAATGACTAAAACAACCAACTCAGATGACATGCTAGCCAGGGCTTTAAAAAAAGAAAAGAATTAAAAAGAAAGAAAGAAAGAAAGAAAGAAAGAAAGAAAGAAAGAAAGAAAGAGAACGACTTTGTCCCCTGAGGGGCAGACTACAGTTCTCACCTATGTTTAAGAAGCCCACTAAAGTCAAGCTCCCCTGCATCATCCTGGCCTTCACTGCTGTTGTTAACAAGGAGAGATTAATGGAAATTCAAATTAGACAATCACAAACACCGGAATAAAAACAACGCAACCCGGGCCTCTACCTCCAATCTGTGCATTAGCAACAAGCAAACGCACAGTTGAGGCGAACACAAAAGCCTTTCGCTTTGGGCGAAACGGTTTTTGCACAGGCTGTTGGTCCCAAGAGACCCATGACTGCCTTCTCACATTGGCCTTTTCATGCGGGCGTTCTGTGAGAACGATGAGTGTGCGTTGCTTTTGGACACATTGCAAAATGTTCAAATGCAAGCAATGGCCTTGAACTGATCAACACATTAGGTTGGACATTTTGTTTGTTTGGTTGGTGAATTCAGGTTACTTGTGAACATGGTAATCCAGAACTTATCCAAACCATGTCCTGACATTGGTTTGTAGAGGATTACAGGGTGAGAAGTCCATTTTAAACAATAAACCACAGATATCACCTTGCCTGAGAAGAAGGACAATTACATAATCAATACTTTTGTCAGCAGTGTCAGACAAGGATGTAGAAAATGGTCCACAGGGATGTATTCCCACATACACAGTTCCTCATAATTCTAACAATCACGCTGCATTATCACCTTGTATCTAATTAAGGAACGATATTATCACATATTAACACACTCAATTAAACCAATTAAATTGTGTATTTATCTTCTCCTCGCCTATATAGTTCATTTCTAAGCTGAAATCGAATATCATGCAAAGGGACTCTCGTTACCTTCGTTTGAAGGCTGAGCGAATGTCAATACTCTGAGTCTCTGGAACATCTGTAAAAGCAATAGTGTAAATACTTTAAATACTACATGCTCTCCATCAAATTTCGTAGGAGACATTTACGAACCAACATGACAGACAAGACAAACCTTTGACCTCGAGGTCAAAAGAGCAGCTGTCAAACTTATCCTTATAGGTGACCTCACATCTGTAATTCCCACCATAGTTCTCCTTAGCCTTAATGATGTGCATCTCAAACGTGTGAACCTGTGGAGCAAGTAGTTCAGAATTACTCAGCAGACGTGGAACCTATATTATTATGGCCTTAAATATTTAGTCTTGAATCTATGCATTACCTTAGTGATGCGGTCGAAACTTTCCTTCAGCTGTAGGTGTTTCCCCGTCTTGCTGGCGAGATCCATCCATTTCCCTTTGAACCATTTGACTGTTGGCTTACGAAGCAAATCCTTGGCCTCTACCTTTGCAATAAAGGTAATGTCTCCACCTTTAAAACATATGACATTGCTGAGTTAAATCTGAACATAGATGAGATGGGAAGCTCCTGTAAGCATTTTTTGTTGTCTTTTTTAAACCCTTAATCAGTCCTCAAACATTAAACCATGTCATATTACCAATGTGAAAGTCAGATTTTAGTATTCACTGGTGGCCCCCATGCCTAATTATGTGCCACCCTTGCACGCACTGACCCACTCCAATACTGGTCTGAAAAAGCTTCTGTAATTTCAACATTTTTCTCTTAGCTTTTATCACCAGAATGGATACTACTAGAGATCAGGTACATAAATACAGAACTGGAGTGTCAATGTTCCTTGATTTTCTCAGATCTTGGGAGCACACAGTGCAATATCAGGGCTTCAGTTCAGAGTGAATAACATCCGGCAAAACAGCTTACAGAGGCTTTATGGAGTGCATTCATGGTCACTAAAATAGTTACCCTTTGTTCTAATATAGTCGTCCTTAGAAGTGTGGCATTTACCAACCTACTTGGATGGAGCCACCCTGGGGTTTCTCAATTAGTAAGGTAGAGAGGGGTGGATTTTCCACCTGCTTGTCAATATCCTCAGGAGCCTGTCCCTCTCCCAGGGACCATACTGCAATAAAGCAGAACAGTGTATTCACCAAATCATAAATTAAAACATTTCTTCGATCACACAAAAAGATCTTCTCAATCTTGCTCACAAAAAAAAAGCACAATCAATCAGACCCACATACTCACACCAATATACAGACCCACACATACACACAGCTGCCAGCTGAGAACATAGCATTTAGCAACATGGAAAGCATAAAGATATTAGCAACGATAATAAACCTGTGAAAAGGGGGGAAAAGAGAAACATTATTAACACATGATGAATATACACAGCAAAACCTGTGTAGATATAAACTGTAACATTTCTAAAGTCGCCCATAACTTGAAAAGATGTCCAGATAGGATGTTTCCACAAAACAAAAACACAAAACACAAACAAATAAATACAGTTCCTTACCATCACCAAGACTTTTAAATGGTGTGAACATGAACATTGAAAACACCCACAAACCTACACAAACCCATTCCCTTCTGCTGGCAAACTGGCTAATAACAGAGGAAAAGCAACATGACCTGTACTTGCTTCTATATTTTATCACACAATAGCCAGGGGCAGTGAGAATCACCTGGATACCTTCTTATGCTCATTATGTTCATGTGCACACATGTAGAGATCTTCCAGCTGTGCTGTGCTATGATGTCTGCCATATACACCTTTACTGTAGATGGGGAATTTAGCGGTCCCTAAAGAAAATTCAGGATCCTAAGAATGGAGCAATTCACCAGGTCCAGATGATGAGGTGAACATTTTGCAGAGCAACTTCCATGTAAGGGCAAACAAGGTACTTTTGCACTGAGAAATGTTTTCTGATGTGCTAGGTTACAGTCCTCAATTAATGATTAAGTCTGAGGGGCCAGACCCACAGACAAAAGTGACCTGGCTGAGCATGCCAAATCTCTCCATTTGTTTGGGACAGCAGATCTGCTTGGGGGAGGAAGCCCCCAGGGTTTTCAGACAGCTAGAAAACAGATGGTTAGTGCTATTGCCAGCCATCTCGTGGGCACAAACAGGACTAGTTACTGAATCTTGTCCAGCACTAGATGAATAAACAGTGGAGGAGTAAAGGCATATAACAAGTGATGAGGCCAGTCATAGGCCAGAGCATCCTGTCCCAGAATCCTGTCCTGCTCTGCCAAAGACAACTACTTCTGGCAATGTGCTGACTTGGCATTAGTGATCCTGTGGTTCTAGGCAGTGCATTCATGCATCCATTGCACCATTGCAATGGTACAGCCCTGGCAGATGACTTGCTCTCAGTGAAGTGGAGATGCTGTGCAACATGGACAGAGGCCCTTGACCTTGTGCCATCATGATGCTTGATATCTGACTAAAAGTAAGCCAACATTTGGTGACATATACAAACTGGTAAGAAGGATTTGAGGGCCATCAATTAATTGGGCTTCATCAATTCCAGTTGGTTGATGTTTTCTGTCCTTACATATTGGCACCACACCACTGATTATCTGATTATCACTCTCTGGTGGGGTACTGTTCCCAGCCAGAATCCTTCTGCTAGGAATACCCTCCATTGCCAGCCAACCAGTGATTGGGCTACTTTCCTGTCTTTGGCCAGGGAGAGGCCAAATGCAGGACTTTGAATGTCTGTTCTTTGAAGGCAACTCTTAAGAAACATCTATGGTCTTGTGCAATAAAAAAATGAAAATAAGCATTGTGCTGGTCCACAAACATGAACCAGTTCTGTGGCTGCATAGAAACAGAAACAGTCCTCAGGAACTGATTCCCACAAATCAAGAATTGTATGAAAACAACCATACTTTTTTCTGAACAAGAAAAAAAGTTGAATAAAACCTCATGGCTTGATCTGTGATCTGTATGCAAATTGGTCTTTAGCTCACAGGCCCAGGGGGATCATTGCCTCCTAAATATAAACTATACCTTTGAGGCAGCAGTCTACCGTTAGTAGACCTTGAATGCCATCATATTATTTGGTCTGTTGTAATATATTGTATTATGTTGTTTAAGTTGTTTTTGTATGTTATAATATATTGTTTTATTGTTATAAGAACAGTAGTTGAATATGACCTTGCATCACCAGGATATGTGTATACTCTTATCTGGACACAACTCCTTCACAGACTGTTCAGTGATATGAGGCTAGACCTTGGTGCCATGTAAGCTTTCATAATGGAAGTCAGAGCCAGGTCATGAAACTGCCCAAATGAAGACATCCTGGTTGGGATGCTAGTGGCATCTCTAGTTGTGAAACTGGGAATGTTGCACCCCAGAACATTGGAAGAATTCATAGCACCTTTTAAAGTTGAGTTTAGTTCATTTGACAATGCATAGCAAGATCACATCTCAGCTTCTTTGTCAAGGATAACACAATAAAGTCATTGATGTATTTCCTTGATATACAATGTTAAATGCAATGTTACATCTAGACAGCTCTAGGCAGCATGTGAATGAAAGTATGTGCTCTGTGTTGAATGTGAATGATTCTCCTTCTCAGTAAAGAAGGAGGGGGTTCTCAGTGAATTTTTAATGGTTAATTCTGGTCCTTAATACTTATAGCTTGGTATCTTGGTCAATTATTTTTTTCAATATAGCTCTAAATTTCGTTTTTTTTTTTTTTTTTACCTCCTATTTTCTAAACAGTACTTTTAGCTGTGTGCTAAGCTAGCCAGTCAGCTAACTTAGCTAATGTTAGTAATGCAAGGTTTCACTGCTGTTAAGCCACTGATAAAGATGACTGTAAATTGAGACTGTTACCGACAGTGAAATACTGTACAGTTGTGTAGTAGCAGTGAGCAATGGTATAGTCGATTAACTGAACTTACCGTCAGTATGAAGTTCAGTATGGATTTCCCAACTGTGGCCTCTTTTTAAACAATAATAATTAAACATATTGTAGATGCTCTTTTTTGCTTCACAGGACAGTAATATTCATTTTCCCATGGCTTGTGAAAGTGTTTATACTGCAGAAAAGCCTACGCTTTCTACAAGCAAAGTTTGGATTTGGCACTATGACTGTTTAGAAAAACTCTCATTTTTGTGATGTCATATATATATATATATATATATATATATATATATATATATATATATATATATATATATATATATATATATATATATATATATATATATATATATATATATATATATAATGCTACATTGGCTTTGGTCAAAATTAAAATGGCATGATATTCTTTAACCAGGTTTCTTTCAAACAGCCATTTTGGGAAAATGAACCTACTAACCTTGAATGAAAGTCTGTGCTCATCTCCAGCTTATTTCCACCGAACTCTTAGTAATGAGTGTATTTCTGTTGACGTATAAGGAAAACGTATGAATCTATGGAGCTATCATGGCTAAAGGATTACCTGAGTCTTTCCTCTGCCTAGATGACTCAGGGACGCTATCATCTAAACAAAGACAGAGAAAACGTTTTACAGCATATTACAGTAAATATTACTGTAAAGCAAGGGGCAGGCACGTGTTAAGACGTGACGATCATGCGGCCGTGGTGACAGATACAGACTTTGTCAGTGGGGGAGATGCAGTCTTTGTCAGTTCTCATTCTTTTGTGCTTTTTTAGTTGAATTGGATTTCCAACAAACATACTTTACATTCTCAGGTTGGGTGTACAGACATTCACTGCACAAAATAAAGTTTGAGGAGCTATATGTAGGTGGGATCGGTTACAAATATAGTGTTAAGCTATAAATGTATTACAAATTATCTTATGTGAATCTTATTCCAATGTAAAAAACAAAATCAAACAGATACCTAGAACTATATTAAACATTATATGCTTACTAGTTAGATCAACAGAAAGGTTCTTGTGTGTACTGCCATCCTCTGGAAAGAAAACACAGTATTAATTGACATCTATTTTTGTTTTCACAGACAAAAATGTTGTTGTTGTTGTTGTTTTTTTAATTCAGTGAAGTAATAATGATGTGGATTGTACCTGACAATGTATAAAGCACTTTATTGTCATGTAAGTGTGACAAAGACATAAACATAACGTTAGATATCTCTATGATGATAAAATACACATACCACATATAAATATGTGGATACTCAAACACACACGTTACACATATCCATTTGTTGTTATATGTGTACATGTGTAGACACACACAAATAAAGTGAGCATCACATCTGTACATCTCTACACAGATGTGATGTCCCTTTATATATACACGAACACCTGTACACCTGCTCATTTACGCTGTTATCCAATCAGCCAATCATGTGGCAGCAGCACAACGCATAAAATCATGCAGATACAGGTCACATGTGAACATTAACTGAAGCTCTTGACCTGTATCTGCATGATTTTTTGCATTGTGATGCTGCTACATGATTGGCTGATTGGATAACTGCATAACTGAGCAGGTGTACAGGTGTTCCTAATAAAGTGGAAGGGAAGTGTATATTGAATTTTTTTGTGTGGTTGTAGGAATGACACACGTACATGTAGCAGTTAGAATTAAAAGACTTATACCACAGTGCATTAGAAGGTTGGTCAGAAGGTTGTAACCTGGCTGTAACCTGAACGACAGGTTTATATTAACTAACTACCGTCCCCTCTGAAAGTATTGGAACACCAAGGCCGATTCTATTGTTTTCGGTATACATTGAAGACTTTTGGGTTTGAGACCCTCAACAACCTCCACAGGGCAGGGGTGAAGGTATCACAATCCACCGTTTGAAGAAGACTTCGAGAGCAGAAATATAGAGGCCATACCACAAGATGCAAAACACTCATCAGCAGTAAGAATCAGAAGGCCAGATTGGAATTCGCAAAAAAAAATAATAAATAAATAAATAATAATAATAATACACGTTCTGGAACCAGGATTAACCTCTACCAAAGTGATGGAAAGGCCAAAGTGTGGAGAATGAAAGGATCTGCTCATGATCCAAAACATACAAACTCATCTGTGAAACATGGTGGAGGTAGTGTCATGGCTTGGGCTTGCATGGCTGCTTCTGGAACGGGCTCACTAATCTTTATTGATGATGTGACTCATGATGGTAGCAGTGGAATGAATTCAAAAGTCTACAGAAATAATCTGTCTGCCAGTTTACAGAGAAATGCATCCAATCTAATTGGGAGGAACTTCATCATGTTGCCAGACAACGATTCAAAACACACTGCCCACACAGTAAAGGACTTAATCAGGGGGAAATAGTGGAAGGTTTTAGACTGGCCAAGTCAATCACCAGACCTTAACCCAGGTGAGCAGCATTTCACCTCCTGAAGAGGAGACTGAAAGGAGAAACCCACCGAAACAAACTATGCTGGAAGAAGCTGCATTAAAAGCCTGGAAAAGCAGCACAAAAGAAGAAACCAACAGTTTGGTGACGTCAGTGAGCTGCAGGCTTGATGCAGTTTTTGCAAGCAAGGGACACGAAAACGAAAGCTGAAATTCTGATCCATCGTCTCATATTCTTCTTTCGATCCCAAACCCAAATGTCTTCAGTGTATAGGGAAAACAATAGAATTGGCCTTGCTGTTCCAATACTTTAGGAGGGGACTGTATTTCTAATACATTATTGTTTCTATAGTAACGGCTCATACACAGGGACGTGTACGATGTAAGAGTAATAATAAACAGATTTAAAAAAATTTTTTTTTTTAACTTTGTTTAACTAAGAAAAACATGCGGTATAATAGTTGATGTGGTGATGTTTTTTGTTAGGAGATATTTCTTTAACATTTATGGAAGGAGTCTCCAGTGTCAGCACGTTGTTGACAGTCACGGTGCTTTGTAAAGTTTCCCAGCACATAAAAGTCGCTGTGGTATAAGTGGAATCGTACACCCCAGACCTTGCAGTTATACGAAAATAATCCACTCCGCTTGGATTGTTTTCGTAGAACCGCACGCTCTGAAGTGTGTTATTCCTTACTCATCTTCTGTTAACAGCCCTCCATCTTGCCATCTTTCCTCAAAACT